>VXBR01007128.1:1535536-1622679 GCA_013400215.1 Cisticola juncidis | reverse complement strand
GGCTCGGCAGCAGGAGGGTAACAGCCCCTGGGTGGGGAAAGGGCTCGGCAGCAGGAGGGTAACAGCCCCTGGGGCCCGATCAGGCCAGGCTGGGGCCTTCTCTCCTGCCCTCCCCCTGCCTGGCAGCCGCTGGGCCCAGCCCAGCCAGTGCCGCAGAAGGGCCCTGCCCAGCCCCGCCAGGCCCGCAGGCCATACGGCGGAGCTAAGCCAACCCCACCAGTGCCTCATCACCTCTTCCCAGGCTGGTAGGAAAGAGAGTTTTTCCCAGACTTCCTTCTGTTATAAATGAATCAGCCAATTTAATAATTAAAGTAATTTATTAAGTAATCAAAGTATAAATTTTGGAAAAAGCCACAAGCCTGGTGATCGGAACCGGGGGGAACCTGAATTCGGTCTCTATCACACCAAATTCCCCGTGGTTCTCCAATGCTGCTTTCACAGGTTCCCTTCTTATAAATCTTCCAAGCTCTGAGGGATACCAGAGGAGCTTTATCCACTTCCTTTCGTTGTTCTTATCCCTTTTAGCATATTAATATAGTTTTCTTTCTTTCCGATGCATATGACGAAAGTTTTCCTGGAACTGGGTGAATAATTCACACAAAAATCTCTAGAAATACACTTCTGGCGATGAATATTATCTTATCATGGATAGATATCGAATGCATATCACAGGGGTTTCATTAGAGGAGTAATCCTCTGAGATACACATCTCTGGAGACAGCCATCGCCTCTGGTATCTGAATCACTTGGTGCACATTGCTTTTCCTGTCACCCGCTTTGGTAGAAAGTGCTGTAGTTTTAATATTTAGCATGAATTATATTGCAACATATACTACACTTCAATTTTTAACATGTGTGTTCACAGAGGTGTGTTCAGCTTTCTGGTGGTCTAACTAGATGTCAATATTCAAAACTACTGATTGGTTTTTGTCACAGCTTTTCTTAGAAAAATTACTTTCGTGAGTCTCTTCTCTCCTCACCAAATGTCAATCAATGCAAAACCAGCACAATATGCAATGTCACTTAAGACATTTGATGGTATTATCCTGGTGAACTTTCAATTGCTGTCCACCCTGTGGATAACAAGTACAAAGGTGGAAAAAAGAATAATAAAGAAAATGAGAAGCACATATGAATCTTTGGAAATCACCTAATCACTCATATGTCTTTACAGTTGATCTTATGATTAATAAACTTTAAAATTTTTTCTCAGTTCAACCACCACAATATGTCTTCATACAAACATGAAGACTACTTAAAAATTTGCTGCTGGGTATAATGCAAACTCTCTTTACCATGTCTTATTCTGTTCTGGCAAAGGTCTGACATTTGTTACTTTATATCCCTCTCATGAGCAGCTTGTTATAAGTGATTAATTCAATTACATTATCTAAACAGACACTGGGGAGTTTTGTGTCAGCTTTATGAAGTATAAAGGACTATGTCATATGTGACAATGCCTGCCAGGAGGAGATTTTCAGCAGTGGTGAATGCACTTCCTTCTTATTTTCAATAAAAAGAAAAAAAATACAATTAATATAGCATTAAAGAAATTATCTGACTATTCAAATGGAAAGAGAAAAGAAAGAGATCTGGACAAAGACAGCCGACCTGCACTGTTATGTTTCCTGATATATTCAGAAAACTTTATAGTTGAAATATCCAAAATAAATGTAATTGCTGTATGGGGTAAGAACTAGATAATCTTGAAGGTCCCTTCCAAACCAAATCATTCTAGGATTCTATACACTTCTTTTAGACTGCTAAATGCAGTCCTACCTAATAAAACCTAAGGATTCTGTACTTAACATATCATTATCTTTAACACTTTCAACTTTTTTTTAATACAGGCTTCTTTATGCTTAAATTATTTTTTTTCCTACTCTTTAAATCATTTCTGTGATATTATACACTTTCCTGTATCTGGCTGTTTTATTGAAAATAAAATGGCTAATCTCTGATAAGACAAGTCCAAATTGTCTACGCATCTTAGTCTGAAAAATAGACAGTGGCATCAGATGTAAAATTTCAAGGTCTGCAGGGGCTCTCTAAGGGCAGTATATCAGTTGAGAAATGCATTAAGGAGTTGGCTGAATTCCAGGACATCAAAGTTAGAAGGCTAGAATAAGCTGGGGCTGTGAGAGATTTGCCTAATAAAGTAGTAAGAGAGACAAAGAAGTTCCTGGTGAAATTTACCTGTTAGCTGTTTTGCTGAAAAACACCTCTAGAGAGGATGGTAGAGAAATGACTGGCCAAGGTAAGGTGGAAGGCCTACTGAAAGGTTTCCACGGGAGATACTGGTGTGATTACCAGACATTTGTATGGAAGACCTTCACAAAAGGAACCAAAATTAAAATCAAACTGTATTTCTAGGAAATTTAATCTTTAACTCTAATTATGTGCTAAGGTGCCTTGCTAGATTTCATCTTGCTCTCTTCAGCTGAAGAAAGTGTTGCTTAATGAGGAACCTTTCAATGCTGTGTTTTTCTCAGTGTAAGATGCTCATTTCAGATGTATGTATGGTTCATTCTCATGTACTCTCCTCTCTTCTGGACAACTAATACTCCACCCTGTAATTAGGACAGTCACATCTAAACTTATTTATTGAAAGCTTTACAGACATCAGAGTGTTGCATAAAGGATTATGAGCAATGGATAGTAAGAAATTAAACCGAGGATTTCAAAACTTCTCTTTAAAGCTGATTTAAATGCATGTCCAGGGACATACTGAAACTAGTGACAGTTTAAACAGTTTAAGGAAGTTGCCTTGGAAGTGAAGATATTTAATTTATTTTAGTCTAAAACATCTGATTGTCAGATGAGTTAATTTTCTTAGTTGCTGGTACAGTGCTGTGTTTTGGATTTAGTATGAGAATAATGTTGATGACACCCTGATGCTGTATTTGTTGCCAAATAGTGCTTACTTTAAGTAAAGGACTTTTCAGTGTCTCATGATGTGCCAGTGAGGAGCTGAACAAAAAGCTGAAAGGGAGCACAGCCAGCACAGCTGATCCAAGCTAGTCAGTGTCAGTCCTACTCCCCATGCCACCTGGGAAGAATGGCAGTAGTTAGTGAGTAGCTGTGTGGTACTTAGGCTGGGGTAAAAACCAAAAAGTTGATTCCAGTGGAATGAACAGTCTAGATCAAGCCCCCAGGTGTTTTATTGTTTCACTAAGCAGAGAAAATTTGTTTGGCATAATACTTCAACAGTGCTTGTTTTCTTGGTGGTTTTTGGGTGGGGGTGGGGGGTTTGGGGGGGCTCTTGTTAGGTTCTGGGGTTTTGTTTGTTTGTTTGGGGTTTTTTTGGTGTGTTTTTTGTTTCTTTTTTTTTGTTTTGTTTTTTTGGGTTTTTTTTTTGGTTTTTTTGGGGTTTTGGGGTTTTTTTTGTTTGTTTGTTTTTGTTTTTGTTTTTTGTTTTTGTGAGGGGTTTTTTATGATTTTTTTCTGGTTTAGTAAGAAATCAAATAATAAATTATTTATTCTCCTGTATAAGAAATTCTTATTCAAGTTACCTAGCTACTTCATTTGGTCTGGAAGAAGAAAACAGAGATATAGGACTTCTTAACTCTATTAAGAACACATACATCTTTAATACATTTATACTTCATTTACATTTAATTCATTTACATTTAATACTTCATTAAAGAGTTAAAGATTCATACATCTTTAACTCTTTAATGTCCACTAATTGATGTAGGGTTTGGGGTTCTACAAGGCATTGTAAAATTACTGCCACTGTCCTAACAGAGGTAACAAGTGCTGTTGAAGGGGCTAGAAATTCCTTAGGTGCCATTTCTTAACTGTAATGTTTACATTTATGTTTTCCAATTTCATGCTTTGCTCAGAGCTTAAATTTATAATCATTCATGTTGTTGAGCATTGTAGTATAGCAAGCTTAGACAACCTGGTGGCCTGATCAAAATCCTATCTTGAAAAAGAGGGAAATACTTTAGCACAGCATCATATTTAGCCTGGTACACTATTGTCTCCTAAACAAAATAGTTAGAATTTGCTTATGGCAGACTACATAGTCAGCACTCAACAAAATGAAGAGTGATTTTTGTAGTGAAATAAATTAAAAAGGAGACATGTTTTCTTTCTCAGATTCTCGCTCTGCCCAAAAGAAAAAACTATGAGGATAGACACATAAGTATGGCTTCTGTGGCTATTTCTCCGTAGAAAAGCTCAAGGCTACTTTACATTTAATATTTTATCTTTATATTTGATCACAACACAGCATAATAATAATATGATACAATCAGAAGGTCATGTAGTTTTGTTCTCTTCTGAATGAGAATATATAAAAAACTTGCTGCTAGTCGCCTGTAGGAAAGTAGAAAGGAAAGTAGATGCTGAAATACTGCTAAGTGACATTAAAAAAGACTTTATTAATATCTTTCTCATTTTCTCAGTGCAGACATAAATAATATATAAATGCTAGAATGGAAAAAGGATATGCATGGTTTGTGCACATTTATCCTTGGGTTCAGTGCAATTTTGCTGTGCATTGACACATCACAACTTCCTTTAATAATCTCTTTTATCATAAAGTAGTGGATATTGAAAAAGCAAAGCCAGCAATCTAACTTCCTCCACTGAAAATATCCACATTCCTGAGAAGCATTGAAAGAAAGCCTAAAAAGATTCAAAATGCTCAGTCTCACTGCCACACTTTTTCTGTCTCTGGTGTAGGTAGGAGTTTGGATTTGAGTTGTGGGAATTGCTTTGAAGTTCTCTGTTCTTAATTCCTACATGACAACATTCACAAGGACAGAAAATTGGAGAGGCAATATATAAAGCCCTTAATCAGCTTGATCAAGATAATCAAATGACAAAGTCATGAAGAATGGGCTGTAGGCTGAATAAAGACAGGATAAAGTCCAATAACACTCTTCCCCACTCCAGAAACATTCACATGCCACCAAGAAAGGAAAAGAATTTATTCCCTGTTGTAAAAACACTAATTTCCTAAATGGAGGTCAAGGACCTCAAGATTTGTATCTGACTTGAAAAATAGACCCTGAATTCTACTTGTTCTGGTGGTAAAAACAGGGCAACATATGTAAATCTTTAATAAAAAGAATTAAAATATGCTACTTTTCCCCATAAACCTTGCCCAGTTAATTCCATGAATAGTGTGTTCATTCTCTGGAATTTATATATGTCTTCCTACTGAAAATTTAGCTCATGCTAATTAATAAATGCTGTAGATGGTAAGACTCTTGAACTGCAGAATTATGCAAACATCAATGGATACTTAATAGAGTCTTACATCAAGTTCAAGAAATATAATGCCTGGGAGATTTCACTGACTTAGGGCAAGTGGGGAGATTGTGTCCAGTTGCCAGTCCTTATCTTCTGTGACCTGTAGCAAAGGCAGGGTGACAAAGTGACATCAACTTAAAGCAATTATGCCTGACCCAAGTTGATAGCTATTCTTGCAGTCCAGGGAGAACAGCTGCACACATCTGGCAAGTAGGAGGCAGAAACAAGAGTTAGAAGATGCCTGAGGGAAAGAAGAGGGTTAAAAATTCCTCAGAGAGCTAAAAATGTCTCCCAGCCATTCTGGTGACATTATCTAACATATTACAAATACCCATATGTGCAAGTCTTCTGTATCACTCAGCAGTGCTGTGCTGCAAACTCTACTTTCACATTTCCTCACCTTTTGTCCATTTGCACTCTGCAGCCTTGCCAAGGTAGGTGTGGGCTGGACTGGGCATTTGGCTGCATTCAGAAAGGAAATCCTTTGAAATGTTTCAAACTGCCATAAAAGCAGTACAGAAGTGTCCTGTCAGTCCTCCTTTTCATGGCTGTACAAATATTTTGACATTAGTTTGTAAGGAGATTGAGTTCCCATTAGGGAGGAGAGCTTTTCTTACAGAATCTTTACTAAATCTGGTTTTCCACTTTTTATGCAACAAAAAGGATCTTGTTGCTTGGTGTTTGTTGTCTATGGCCTATACTTGTGACAATTAGGTCCACGCTGTTAAATGAAATTAGGAAGGTGTAGTCCATGGTAACAGCTGATAGCTTTGAAATTTGGCATTTCCTGAAAATACTAATTTATCTAGACTCCTTTTCGAAATCAAACATGAGAAGGATAAGAAACAACATGCCATAGGAGGTTAACTAATACATCACAGGAAGAATCTATATGTCTGACCTATATGCTGACCCTCTAAGGACTGCAATGATTTTTACAAATTTTTGCAAATTTAGTAAGTAGAGATCTTTCCTGAGCTGATGGATTAGTTTCTGAGATGTAATGTAACTGAGATCTTTTAGGTAATCTCCTCAAGGCCTTGTTCTGATCTTGTCTTTGGTTGTTTATGCATCGTTGCCAAATCTGTTGTGTCAAAGATCATGCACAAGGACAACAAACTATGATTTTTTTTCTTAACTTCATTATTCCTGATCCAAACAATAAATATTGGGTGCTTTTAATTTCTTGGTCTTTGATATTTTTGCTATGTTTTTCTCTAGAATATCTTGCAAAGAAATTTCTAATTTAGGTCTTTTATTACTTACAAAATATGTCATGAGGAAAAATGTATGGCATAGGCAATAATTATTATATTTTAGTAAAAGAAATCAATACTAAAATTAGAATTATGAAAACAACAGTTCTTCAAATTAATCCTCATTCTCATGTTCAAGATATCAGGCTTCCAATTGTGCCATTGCACAGGGAGCAGTGTGTGATTTGTTCTGGAAAGATGTGCTTAATGTATTTATAAATGAAACCTTGTAATGCTGTAAGTGATAAGGCATTTCCATTGATTATCTAAGCAATCCTTCCAGTTCTGGTGAAAGAAATTCTGGTATTTCAGTATGATGATAAAATGTATCATTGTGCTGCTACCATTTCATATGTACTAATACTGAAAAAAAAATAGAGTAAAAAATAGGATATACCACAAAAAAATTCGTTTCTTTAAATATTGTGTGTAATTTCTTCAGTACAGCATGTTTTCATTTTTAAAAATGGTAAAGGTTTTTAATAGAATTTTAACTTACACTAACAAATATCAAAGCCCATTTTCAGTAACATTTGAAAACTCCAGTATACTATTAGCACTAAAAATGGGCTTTGTTCTTTCTAAAGCAGTTTATAGAAGACACTTATATTTTTAAGGAAATAATTTAAAACAAGGATTTGTCCAGGAAGTTAATTGATGTAATAATTACTTTTAGCCACAGGTAAAAAGAAAGATGTAACAGAAAACCTACTAAACAACTTCATCAAAAAATTCCATCAAGAAATATTAACATATCTGAGATAAATTTTTCAGAAGTGAAGGATCAGAAGTGGCTGACATCTAGCCAAAGGTATGGAAACTGGTGAGTCCAGGTAGCTGGGACCTGAACCTACAGAAGAAAGATGGTCAGAGAAAAAGACAAACTTTCAACAAAGGTCATCACTACAATGTAAGGTTTATTTTTCAAACTTCAACAGAACAATGAAGGAGGAAAGAATGATCATCAGTCTTGGCTCCAGCACTGACCCAGCTGATGTGGTGTCCAGGGTCCTGGGGGTTTCCCACCTCTGCTCTGTGAGAATACCTCTTTATAGCTAAGTTTTCCCCACCCTGGGGCTTTGTTTTTCACTTCCTATGCTAATCAGTTTTCATGTGCAGTTCATTCTTTGAGAGCATTCTGGAAATGGGCTGAAGGGCTTTGGGGGTTTTTGGTGGTCTTCATTGTCCCTTATTGGACCAACCTTTGACCATCAGTCCACTCCTGCTTCTTGACCTCATTCTTGCAATCGCACTGCAAGTGTTGTGCTCATCTCCAAGAGCCAGAATTGTCTGTCCAGAAGAGTGCTGCCCTACCTCCATATAGCCCCCATCTCCAGTTACATCCTGTTCCTTCTTGCCTTTTTGCACAGCATGTTCTCACCAACAGTCCTGGGTTGTTTCCATTGCTACCCTGCTATTGCTGCTGTGTGACATGTCCATGTTAACCCTTTATCTTCTGGGCTTCCAAAACAGCTATTTTTTAAAATAGTCCCTTGTACTTGTGTGAAACTATTTCAGCATATTAAAGACAGAAAATACTTGGGAATTTGTAAAAACAATATGATACAACTGTAACTCCATCAAGATTTCTGATTTTGTTTATTAAAGACATAGGGACAAGAGCTTGGATGGAACTAAGTTCCTTCATAACCCTATTCAGCTTATTAGTAGACCTCCTAGACCTCGCTGACTTGCTTTTATTATTTTAAAGCTAATTAAAGGTAGAATTTTTTTTGCCTTTTAATTCTAATATAAAACACTTTTATTTTGAGAGAGTTGTTGCAAAAGAGAAATAAAATGCTTTTGGCTTTTTTTTTTTTGTTTCCCAGTCCTCCACAGGGGCTTTAACTGCTGCTAAGTGATCTTGTGTTCTAGTGGATAGTGAGCATATGTTCCCTACAGGATTTTTTTTTGAAAGCTCAGGTTACTACAACTCTTAACCCATATGACCCTGAGTTTTAGGAACAGAAAAAATAGCTGTTACAACTGGATTGTCTGACTTCTCATGTTCTTTCACATATAAAAGTAGATACAAGTAGTCATAATATTTTGTCTAGATCTGTGATCATAGTGCAAAAAACCCCTGGCTATATCACACTGAGATTTCCACAGTAGCATCTTTTAATGATTTCACAGACAACCAATATACAGAGGAATACTTGCATCCTCCAAGATCTCCCCATAGTTTACTTACATTACCCAAAGTTTATCAAGTGAAAAAGGACCAAGGCACAATTACTGACAATTACTGACATTCAATATTAAATATAGAAAAAAAATGCTTCTAGTTATTTTAAAATCATTAAAATCCTCTTAGATACACACCATCACACCATAGCCACAACCATTACGTCTGTGGCTCTAGTGGCATCTATTTTGAATGTGTTCAGAATGAGACCCTTTGGGTGGAAAACATACTTCAGTGTACAAAAGGAGACAAAAGAATTCATGGCATACACAAAAGCTGAAAAAATCTGCTGCCTTCTGTTCCCTCTGACTTCTTTTGTAAGAAGAACTCTTCATCTTTCATCTTGCCAGAGAAAAAACATTTGAAATCTTCAGGTTCTGCTTAACCTAATCTTAATCTTATTAGAATTCATTTAATAACAGAAAGGAAATTGAATTTGTGCAGAAGTAGGAAACATCCTTATGAAAATCTCTCAGCACTCTGAAAATTTTTTAAACAGATTATGTAATTAAATGTGCAAAATACATTTTCAACTTCAGATTGCCAAGATAAGTTTAAAAATTCAATTCTGAAAAATAACCATACAATTTTTGCATTCTCATTAAGCTCTATCACTACCTTCTATCTACCTACTGTCAATAAAATTTGACAATGCAACTTGTCCTAGATGTTCACAGAGCATCAGAGCCTTTGTTTCTTCTTACCTGTCAGCCTCCTAAGCAGAGTAACCCAGATACTGCAGTGAGATGTGCCTTTCTCGTGTAGCTTGACATTCAGTACAAGGGAATCATGGAATTATGCCAGCAAAGAATGCTGCAGATTGTGACAAACCTGGAGGGATGCATCTGCATGCCTTGATTATAAATATCCTTGGGGTTTCTTTTTTCTACAAACTTTATCAAATTAGGGAGCAAAACATCATAACTTACATCACAGATTGAACAACTCTGCCTGTGTCAGTAACCAAAGCCATTGAAGTCTCAACGCTACTAAAGACGTTAAAGTCATGGTGATGAGACAACTAGGTAAAGCTTCAACACACAATAACACAGCTGTTTGTCACAGGTTGCTACAAAAGCTTCATTTCCAGTGGTTGGTTCAGAAGGACCAGGAAAAGAAAAAAAATAACCACAATACAAAGAACACATTGCTTTGGATATTCCCCCAAGATTTAACTGAAGAGATTCTGAAGGGGAAGTTTTCCTTTTGCTGTTTTTGATGATTCTTGTTACTGTTGTTTTGTTTTGATTTTAACCAACAGATGCAGGATCTGCAATGTGTGTGCATCTCCAGATGCAAATTTTGTGCCTTATGCATATTTCATAAACAACCAGCACTGAAATGAAGAAAAACTGCTTATACATAATCACTCTTGGGCCATATATTTGTTTAATTTTAGTATGCTTCTCCCATGCAGGAAAGTACTCTCAAGGAGAGCAAACAAGGATTTAAGAATGTAAGATGTAAGAATATAAGTAATAAATTGAACAGCCAGCAGTAATTTGAATATACAAATTGTTGTGCCAACTTATATTGTCTCCCCTTTCAAATACAGCATTCATCATAGATCTGGTTTCCAGTATTCTCATTCCTATGGCCTCATTACAACTGAGTCCTGAAATACATGAGTTACTTATATTGTCATCTGGAGGCTAATGAAGCAATGAAGCAACACGTGGATACTAGTCAAGATATTTTTAAAATATCTAAGTCGCCATGCCTGGAAATATTAAAAAGACAGGTATATGTGTCACCTAAAGACACAGTTTAGAGGTGGGCTTGGCAGTGCTGATTTAACACTTGGATTCAATGATCTTAAATCTCTTTTTCAACCTAAATGCTTCTATATTTCTATTATAAACAAAGTTCTTGCCAAAGCTGTGAGGAGCTTTGCAGGATTGATCACATGTTATCATACACTGGTAGACTGAGTGTTTTTTCCTTATTTAAGTTTTCTCTTATGAGTCTTCAAAATAAATATATATGTAAGTACCTCACTGTTTAACAAAGAATGTTGATAGATCACTGGATCATTATATAAAATCTATGTAAAAATATAAGGAATGTATTAGAAACTATATTAAGAGCCATCCAAAATGCAAAAATTTTGCTCTTTCATTTTTCTATTGTATAGCAGTTCTAATATCACATTAGGTAAATAGAGTGCCATTCAAATCAATGTGCTGTGTGAATTAAAAAAATAAGATATTGGGGAAAAAAGTACCCCACTTGAAATCCTAAAAGTAGAGGAAATCATGATAGGGTTTTTTTGATAAATTATGGATGGTTAAGTGTAGTTCAGTACAGTTTCCATATCTAGGAACTCTGGCAGACAACTAAAATATCTTCTAATCTGAATTCTCCTCTTTACCGTATTTGTTCAAAAGATAAACTCTAAATCTGATGTCAAATCACTGTCCTGGATCTAACTGGAGAACAGTATTAGGAGACAAGGGGTACAAATTCTGCAAAAAAATAGTCTCTAATTAGTAAAAACTGTCTTTTTTCAAGCTCTTTCTCTTTGTACTGAATCCCTTGCACTCATACAGCTGTGGGAAAGGAGCACTTCTTGCCATTTTTGTGTGCAAGTCCCACTCTCAGCCCAGTCCCAGCATCACACCTAGTTTCACCTTGTTTTGCTTTTCTGCCTGTTCCAGAGAGACCCCACAGCTCCTGCTGCCCATGTCCACACTCCTGCTGCCTGCTGTGAAGTCTCAGGCACTGGCCCAGATCAGTGAACTCCAGATAACACCATGCCAGAGACAGAGGTTGAACTACAAAATAGGCAATGTGGAAAGGCAGGAAGTTTGAGCTTAAATGCCAAGTCTGAACTTTGAGATGACTTGACAGCACAGATAATACCCATAATGTCTATGCACATTAAACATCAAGAGAGAAAAAATGGCGTGCTAATATAAGCAGGAGAGAAGATAATTTCACCCACCCCCTGAGGACTCAAATTTTGAAAGAATAGGACAGTTGCTCCATTTACAGATGTACTACAGGCCACACAAGACAAACACAAGAAAGTGTTTTGTCAGGGATGAGTTTTATAGTATTTGATTTTTCTGCTTTACTTCTCAGCCCAGGAAATGTAAAGCTGGACAAAACCGGGAACAATACATTTTCATCAACTTGATGTTTATCTCCACAAAATCTTGTATGCTGTCTTAAACAATATAGAATACTTTGACAAACGTATAACTAAACTTACAGTAAGCTTCTGAAATGTCTGAGGACTTTTCCTTACAATAACTGAAAGGTTCTTATATGCTTAGGAATACTGTTTGCTTTTTCACTGGTTGACAGTACTTTGATAACTTATTTTCAAGAAGCCACATTTTTTTCAGTTCTAGCTCAGCAATCAAGGTTCCTAGTAACTTGCATGTTAAAATGTTATCCTTTTTTGCCTCATATGGCAATTTTTGTTGTTGTTGTTGTTGTTGTTTTCTCTAAAAAAAATCCTGCTGAAAAAAATATCAAGAAAAACTCACTGCCTGGAACTATGTTTAGAATATGTTCAGAACAAGTCTATTGAAATACAAACTGAACACAAGAGAGCAGTACCTACATTATAAGCTCAAGATATGAAAATACTCATGACGTACTTAATGAACTTCAAGAATGTATAGAATAACTCTTCAAGGGAAATAATAACGGAAAAAGCAGTATTTTAACTTTTTTGTATTTTCTTGCAAGTTTTAGTTAAACAATAAAGTATTGGTGAAATAGAAGAATATCAGTAGCTAGTGTATCCATTGGGATAACTGAACCCGAACTACAGATCTACTTGGTATGATACCACACTTTCCTAACAACCAGGGCTCCTAATGAACTTAGAAAATATTGGGATTCCAAGAATATTATCCGCTGATTTTTACTTTTGCTTAAGAGACAAACAATATGAATTTAAGACTGAAATTGGCATTTTATTCACTGTTTCTCAGCTGGGGAGGTGAGATGAAGAGACTAACCTCCAGAAGAGGAAAAATGTGAACTTCATCACACAGTTCCACAGGTATGGAGAGTGTGGCAGCTCTAAACTGATTCCTGGCTTCAAGATTCACTAATTGTTGCTGTCCCATAGAAGCACAGGCCCTGCATTTTGACTTTATGCCCTAGCCACAGACATATGGGCATGTTGTAACAGCACAAAGGTTAATGGCTGTAAGCTGAAAGGGAGTAGGTTTATATTAGTTATTAGGAAGAAATTCTTTACTGTGAGGGTGGAGAGGCAGTAGAACACGCTATCTAGAAAAGTTGTGGATGTCCCACACCTGGAAGTTCAATACCAAAGTGAATGGGTGTTTGCACAACCTGGTCTACTGGAAGGTGTCTGTGTGCATGGCAGGATGGCTGGAACTAGATGATCTTAAATATCCTGTCCAACCCAAACCGTTGTATGATTCTATGATTCTGTGATATGGCACAAATATGACATATCTTTACTGGATGAAGCTATAGAGCTGCTTGGCGGAGTCAGCATAACAGTTCCAAAATAAATGAGATCAGTCACCAAAGTCAGATTTTTATGAAAACTTGTCATCAGCAGCAGCATCAATAACGCCTGGTTACCTCGACTGGATAAACTTTGAAAGGTCTCTCAAATGGCACACTGAAATGCAGAGGAACCCGTGACCTTTTCGTTCAGAAAACTAAGATCTTCAAATAGTTTAAGACACTGAACTCTAGGATCTGACAAATGACTCTCATATTACCCAAAGCTCTTTTAATAAAAACTAAAAATTGTGACTTTTTATTTAGATGTATGCACAGAATGTATGACAGGTGACGAGACAGGTGAAAAGCTTTACTATATTTTAGTAAAGACAGGAAATCCTGTGAATCCCTATTTCAATGTTACCTAATTTTAGCAAGGCACTTATAACTACATCCTGACATAAATAAAGGTCATTACATGTGATTTCACTTTCCATTGTTAGGGGTTTAATAATTTAAGATAAACCATTGAATAGTACTTTTTCTTGTCTTTTTTTTTTATCACTGTTTTGAAAAAAAATGGTTTTAGTTGAAGATAGGTCTCAGATTTACAAACGTAAGATTTGACAAGACCTGCTAATCTAATCCACGTGTCATATAGTCTCTCAAATATACCTTCTTAAGTATATATTCCCACAACTGCAGTCTTCAAATATTGAGTTACAATTTCTAGAGTTTCCAACCAGTTTGGTGTTCATAATTTTTTGTTGTGAAAGTCTCTTCATTTTGTTAAAATACATTCTACATCCTTCAGGTGGAAGAAAGCACAATTTATACTATTCCATTTGAAAGTATTATCGAGTATTTTATCATGCAGGGGGAAAAAACCCACTAAAAGTCTGTTTAAATGCTTATTGTAATATTTTAAATGCTAACAAAGTGATACTTGTCTCCCATATTTCCATTTTTTAAAATAAAATCATTATGGTCTTGCCATATTGCTTCAGGAACATTTTTACATTTAAAAAGAACACTGTTCTCAAAATTTCCCTTGAAACAAAACAGAAATAAGACAACAATTGCACATGCCAAGTCTCCACTTCCCTGAAGAGTACTTTCAAGTATTGAAAGGAATTCCATAGATAATTCTTGCTTCTATCCCCTTTTTAAGTCTTTTTCCAACATCAAATGTATTCATTTAGTCATTAAAAACACCATAGGTAGGATTCAATTCACCTGAATTTAGACATCTGAATTGAAGGTCTTCATGTGAAGTGCTTAGTTCAGTTATATCAGGCAAATAGAAAACAGCATATTTAAAACCATAGAATTGTTTGGATTGGAAATGACCTTTTAAGATCACACAGTTCAGTCCCCATTGTAATGCACAGAAACATCTCCCACTAGATCTGGATGAGATTGCTCAAAGCCCCGTCCAACTGGCCTTGAACACTTCAAGAGATGGGGAAGTTGCTCTCATCCAAACTCTCTGTGCAACCTGTTCCATTTCCTCAGCCCCTCACCATTAAAATATTCCTTCTAAGTATCCAGTCTAAAACAACCTTCTTTCAGTCTAAAATCATTCTTCCTTGTCCTTTCTCTACAGGTCCCGGCAAAAAGGCTCTCTTCTTCATTCTTATAAGCCCTCTTAAAGTACTAAAAGACTACCATAAGATTTTCCTGGAGTCTTCTCTTCCCCAGGCTGAGCAACTATCTCAGCCTTCCTGCGTAGAAATGGTATTCATGATCTCTGACCATCTTCATGGCCCTCCCACAGACTCACTCTGACCATTCCATGCCTTTCTTGTACTACCAGCCCTAGATCTGAATGCAGATCTCCAGGTGGTCTCACAAGAGTGCAGCAGAAGGGAAGAATCATCTCCTTTTACAAACTGGCCGTGCTGTTTTGCAGGAAACCCAGGGTATGGTTGTCTTTCTGGGCTGCAAGTGCACACTGCTGGCTTGAGTCCAGTTTTTCACTCACCTATATCCTCACCCAAGCCCTTCTCTCCAGCACTACTCTATCCATTTATTCTGCAGTCTATACAGATATCAGGGATTGTCTCAACTCAAGTGCAGGACTTGTCTTGTTGATCTTCAAAAAGTTATTTCACTGAAGCCTGCCCAGGCCCACTGGATGGCATTCCTTCTTTCATGTGTATCAACTGCACCACTCAGGTTTGTGTCACCCACAAACTTGCTGTGGGTGCACTCAGCCCCACCATCTGTGCCATCCACAAAGATATTGAACAGCACTGCTTGTAGTATGGACCTTTGAGGGATACAAGTTATTGCTGGTTGCCAGTTCAATGTTGAGTTATTGGCCATAACTCTTTGGATGTGGTCATACAGTCCATTTCTTATCTGTCAAACAGTCTATCCATCAATCTCATATCCATCAACTCCAATTTACAAGTAATAATGTTGTATGAAACCATATCAAAGACCTTAGAGAAATCAAAGTAGATGACATCACTTGCTCTGCCCTTATCCACCAAAACAGTCACTCCATTGCTCCATTAGTCAGGCTTGACTTGCCCTTGGTCAAGACATGATTGCTGTCTAATCACCTCGGTCTTCCAAGTATCTTGAAATGCAGTAGTAGTGGGTCCATGATCATACCAAGCACAGAGGTGAGACTGATTTTTGGTAGTTTTCAGGGCCCTCATTTTCTCCATTTTTAAAATGGATATGATGTTTCTGTTTTCCAGTCATCGGGGACTTCACCTAAATAATCCATCTGATTTAGCTGAGATGACTGCCACAGGGCAGAAATAATCTCTCCTATATGAAACAATCTCTCACACAGAATATATAGGCACTTTGGGGCAAGAGTTCAGATATAAATATTATAACATAAATACCTGTTACCTGTTGTTTGTTTGTTTGTTTTTTCCCCTGGTCCTCATCTCCATCTTTTTTGGATCAAAAAGTATTATTTTTTCACTATTTCTTCCCTCCTCTTGGCATTCACATATTCACTCCCAGTGACCATTCCACAGAAGAAAAAAGAACATCAAGGCTTCTATTGACTCCAGTGGACAGAACTGATTAAGCTAAAATTTTGTAATGCTTTTGAAGAACGATTCATTCAATGGATAAACACAGAAGAAATAAAATGGTATGAGAAGAGTAAGTAAATGCTGACATTTTCATTTTGACATCTATCATTTCTATGCCCTGTTTGAATAACAAAATAGTGCTGTAGATGTTTTTCTGGAATTTTGCCAGCCTGACTCCAGACAAAGGAGTTAGGGATCAGGAAGCTGAAATTGCACTGAGATAATTTCAGGAATATATATGTATCTTCAACCCTGATGGCTGGATCTTTGCACATGACCTTGATCAATTACCAGATAGGGGAGCACAAATATATAAGACCCTGCAACGCATGGCCAAAGGGTCTATCTCTCTGTGATCAAACCCCTAATTTTGAACTGCACAGCTGGGTGGCTTTTTGTCAGAGAAAATTGCTGCTGACGTGTGACAAAGTACATGGATTGAAGCCAAGCAAGATAAGAAAAACAAAAACATACACAGAAGTAAAATTGATGAAATAATAATAGCTACCAATTCAAAATTAAAAGAAGAAACAAACAAAATCAACTACAAAAATCCCCACAAAACCAGAAAAACAACTGACAAGTATTCTTGAACAGTCCTAAGGAAAAAAAAGCAGAGAATCGGTAGATGGGCATTTAGAAAGTCTGAATATCAGCCCTCCACAAGGAGTGGAGGCAGCACTTTTACAGCTGACTAATGACTGCCTGGCCAGCAAAGACTCATTTGATGTCTCATTAGGGCCAGTGAGCAAATTAATGCTAAGTGTAGTAGCATGGATTTCTATCAGCTGGGTATATGAGACAATAAATAATTACTTTGAACATTTAAGCTGTATACCCTGCTTGCAGGATCTCTGTGAATGCTAAAAGATTCCTGAATGTCAGTGGCCCAATTAAGGAGGTTGCAGTTCTTCATTTTACACTGGGGAACAGCTTCTGCATGTAAAGTAGATCCCCTCCCTCTCAGGTTTTCATGTACTTGCACACTTCAAAAGTCTGTGAATGAATTTGGTATAGGTAGTTATTGCTCAAAGACCACATTGAGTCTATTTGCTCCAAGAAGAAATAGACAATAGAGAATTTTGGAACTCCAGAAACCAGATAAAAACAAAGCCTAGGAAATTCACACCACTTTTCTATGCTTGTGCCAGCACTGTCTTTTCTTTCTGGTAGATTCTACTAAGTTGACATTCCTTTCTGAGGTAATTGCTGTGCTTTCTGCAAGTTCAATTATGTCTTACAATCCAAATGACAATTTGCCCAAGTAACCAATGCTACTATAATTAGTTCTTTACATGATGAAGATGTTTATTTTTTTATGTCTTCTTCCTATTTCATTCATTTTCTCTTAAATCTTTTCAATGTTTCTGCAATTTCTACTGTGTCACTAATGAGTTCAGGTCTATGCTTTTCCTCACAGAAAGATTCTAAGTGTGAAGCAGATCTCTCAGATAACAGACATTTCAATATCCTTTCTTTTGATAAGTCTCTATACAGTAAGAGCTGAAATGTTTGGTTCTCTGTGTATAAAATATTTTGCTAATTATATTCACTCTATGATCTACTAGTTACCTGACACCTTGCTGATATAGTGGTAAGGGACATGTATTAAATCTAAATTAGTTTGTACTACTAAACCAATGCCTTTGCCAGTAGTTCTTAAAAATTTTATTACACAGACATAACTATTTATTTATATCTATGTATGTGTTTATGCATATATTCCATCATATATACGTAATTAGAAGTTTTATTTTGAGCTTTAAGAAAAGTGCTGAATCTTTGATATTTAAAACATTTTGCCAGTAGCCTTAATCATTGTTGTGTGTTTTATCATCTACTAAATAGCCACAGGTACTGATCAATAAAATAGCAGAACCACTTGTCATTAATCTCAGTCTGTTCTAGGTCAAAACCCTGTTACTTTCAATTTAGAACTATTAATATATATTTAAGGTATCCTTTTCTTATTCTTTAGTGTTGTTCTCTTCCCACTTATCTCCTGACACAGGAACTTTATTTTTATAATGACTTCTATTTGAGCCCAAAAATAAAATTCAAGATTTTCAAGGTTTTGGTTTCTTTCTTCTAGAAAATCTGTTTTCAACACTGCAGTATTACATTCTTGAAACAAGAACAGTAAAATGCAGAAGGTCTGGCATCCATCTGAATTATCTTTTCCAGTAGTTATTATCATTACATGTATTAGAGAGCTGTGGGGATTTTTAACATTAAAATCTGGAAAATCACAAATTGAAATAATAAATTTTAAAGTCATGTCTTGAAAAATACAGGTTCAGGCTCTCAGCCGAGCTTTTAAGTGTTTTCTAGCAATAAGTAATTGCCCTTAACCCAAAACCACAATAATATATAAATAGCCATCAGACTTTCTAGATTTTGTGAATGGCATTCATTTAATATAAGGTATTTTAAAGCAAGAAATCAAAACTAAGATGTCCTTAGCCTGTTAAGAGTCAATAGGGAGAGATCTGCCTGCAGAGGAGATGGCTTACCTTACAAAGTTGAAAAGACAGGATAAACTACTATATAATGCCAGTGAGACAGAATATCAGATTTTTTATCCAGCCTCACAAGATCTGCTCAGCAGCCAGTAGTCTTTCTGTTTTACAGTCTTTGGTACTAGCAAAAAGTGCTTGTATTCATCTCACATAACTTTAGTCATTAAGAAAAATTAATTAGTGTGATCACAGTATGGGTTTCTAGGTGGAATCAATCATCCTTTGACAATGCCTCTCCTATTTCCTTTCCAGTGATAACAGAATGAGATAACCAGAATAATTTATAACATTTGGATGACTAAACTTCAGGTGACTTCAAATTTTGTAAATGCTCTTCACAAAGAAAAAATTTTGCACGTCTTACAGCAAATAAGTAACAGATCTTTCACATGTTAATAATACACATGTCCACATGTCCAAATGTACACATGTCCAAATAAATAATGTGAAATCTCATCCCCAGAGATGATAAAAACCCAAACTTGTTTGAAACAGACTCAGAGTCATAGAATCATAAACAGATATGGGTGGGAGGAGGCCTATAAAGATAATCTAGTTCAAATTCCCCTGCAATGAGCAGAAGCATTTTTAACTAAATCAGACTGTACAGAGCCCAACCAGACCTTGAATATGTCCAGGGATGAGGTATCCACCATTTCTCTAGGAAAGCTGTTGCAGTTTTTCACCACTTTCACTGTAAAAAAAAAAAAATCTTCCCTAAATCATAATGTATTTAAATCCTGAATTGCCTCTAAAATTGAAGCCTGTCCTCTGTCATGAAGTATGTTCAATACCAATGCCAGGCTGTTTTTCCAAGAGTGTCATTACATACTCCAAATTTTCAGAAAGAAGCTAAGTGACATCAGAATAATCACAAAATCATAGAATGGTTTGGGTTGGAAGGGACCTCAGAGGTCCTGGGCAGGGACACCTCTCGCTAGACCAGGGTGCTCAAATACCCATCCAACTTGGCCTTGAACACTTCCAAGGTTTAAAAATTTGCTTGGGATAAATGTAGCCAAATATGATCCATACAAAATGTAATTAAAGCCACCTTATTTTTAAAGGTTAATAAAGTATAATTGATTACAATAAACAAATATGTACAATTTTCTCATAAAAAGAGCCATGATTTACCAGAACAGGAGAGCTACTTGGGTATTTCTGCTGATAAAACAAAATCTAATGTAGGAATAGATAGAAGCAATTAATCTGTCATGATTTAACTAGCTTGAAAGTGATTAATTTTGAGTAATTGTGCTCATCTAGTAGGCTTTTACTTAATTATCCTAGGAAGCAAAACAAAGAACAGTTTACACAGATGTGTGTATCTGTATTGGGCTCCACTTGAATTGACTGTGACAGAAAGCTGAAGTATCAACATTTCCCATTCAGGGCTGAGAGAGATGGCTTTTTCTGCCAGATCAGCATCATCAGAGAGAATAATCCTGTGGGACAAGGGCTCTCATTTCCCAATAAATTTAAACAATGCCTACTGTATTGATGCCCTGCAATTCTTTTGTTGTTTTGCTTTCAATCACACTGGAATTAAAAACAAACAAAAAAAAATCAAAAAATTTCTGAGGCTTAAAATGTTTCTAGAAACAAAAAGACCCTGAAGCTGATGGTATTTCTTCCATTTATCTTGAGTAAATAGGCAAGGAATGTTTCTGTATGCACAAAAACCATCTCAGAATATTGTTCACAATAATATGTAGAGTCATCTTTCTAATATCTTATGTGTGATATAGGACCTGTATGCAACACGAGCAAATTGGCATCACTGGTTGTAAGGGCAGGCCCAGAGGAAGGAAAGCAAAGACATCCTAGAGGTGTTCCAGAGCAGGTGACAGCAGAACCTGTCTAGTGACCCCAAACAACCTGTACAGAATGTGCACTTGTCATCAACCTCACCTCAGGACCACTTCCAGCATTCTTCCACACCAGGCACAGCACCTAAGTCCATTCTGCAAGTGAAAGTTGGGGTTTTTTAAGGGAGTGCTGGAAAGCTATAAAGACAATATATGTATATAGAGTATGTCTGTATCATTCACAGACTCCTCAGCTAGCTCCAGAACTAGAATTATTGGAGTCTCCTAAACACAGTGCTCTGTCAAAGCTAAATAACTGCTACTGAAAAGAGGATGCAACTAGCTTGGGAGCAACTTTCGCTGACACAACCTTATCTTTTCAGATACTGAAACTTCCAAACCATTATCAAACTTCCAATATCATTATAATAGCACCACATACACAAGCTAAGGTGTCTTTTGTGGGATGGTGTTGACTGAAACACTCAGGGACTACTTAGCTGCTGTTCTGGGTCTTCCAGTTTGCCATTCATTAAACGAATGTAGGGTGAAGAAAGATGAGAGCAATGTTTAGTGGTGTGACACTAAGAAGTTGAACAAAGGTGAGTCAGGGCCTCCAGGTCTTGTACCATTTGCTGAAACAAGCAGTGCCACATGCCTGTGAAGGTACAGGAAAGGCACGAGTGCCCATGATGGTGAAGTAGGTGATAGAGGTAGAAGATAAATGAAGGAGGACATTGTGGAAAAGGCAGAGCCATGAGGCCCACCTAAACAAGTCAGAATCTCAATTTTATATCTCTGCTTTGGCTATCAGAACTTCCAGAGGTGTTGTTTGTGTTAGTGGATGTGCATTGTATGCAAGATACTTGTAAAGTAAATATCATATTTGCAGTATGGAACATTATTTCTCTTGTGCCTCTGTCCATCTGATAACACACTAGTTCAATTTTAACAGTATAGAAAGATATAGAAGACACTGGGGAGATATCATTAATGTCTATAAAAAGCCTCTTAGATGCTGAGGAGTGAAGAAGACAGAGAGAGCCTCTTCTCAGCAGTACACAGTAACAGGGCAAGCAGCAAGAGACACAAAGAGAAGTGTAGGAAATTCCACTTTAAAATAAGGAGGCTTTCACTGCCATGGTAGTCAAACTGCAAGAGGCTTCTCAGTTCAACAGTAGATTATCCATCCTTGGAAATAATCAAACTCTAGCTGGCCAACCTGTTATGGCTGACCCTGCTGAACAGAGGGTGGACAAGATGATCCCCAGAGGTGCCACTCTACCTCAGTTGTTCTGTGACTCCACAGTGTGTCAAACATTTATACCCTCCACTGAGAACAGCAGGTACTACTGATTTTCATTCCTATGCCAGACATATCTTACCTAATTGAGGACATAAGTAGATTATGAATCAGGGGATTCCTAAATAATTTATCACCCTTCATCTTATATTAAATTTGCTGCAAATTTTATTTCATGTTTTGAATTAGGCTTTAGGGTTAAGTAAAACAAAAATTGCATGAAATACTTTTTAATAAAAAGAGTA
Organism: Cisticola juncidis; assembly: GCA_013400215.1. Lineage (NCBI taxonomy): Eukaryota > Metazoa > Chordata > Aves > Passeriformes > Cisticolidae > Cisticola > Cisticola juncidis. The sequence goes on along the minus strand of VXBR01007128.1, from coordinate 1,600,590 downwards.
TTTGACTGTAATAATTTAAGGCTAATGCAGAGAAATATAATAACCAGGTAACAGAGCTGATTTGGGATCCTAGGAATAGAATGTCAACAGGGAATACCAGCAATTTATCTATATGTTTGAGTTTGAGTTCCAAATGAAATATAAAATATGAGATAGAAGGACATAATATAGGATAAAACAACATATGTAATTACATCCTGAGCTCCACTGATCGGCATATGCTGTTGTACTAAAGTGCATAATTGGCATTCACTCCTACCTTGTTTTTAAGAGAGCAATCTGGCCTCAGAGAAAACAGCAGAAGAACTGGTTTCTTACCACATGCCTAGGGAAACATAATTCAATAAGGAACAGATATAATTTTACAAGATAAATATCAATTTTATAAAAATACTAAAGGTTAAAAGAGTAGCATGTTTGGGGTAGCATGTAAGGATTTCTAGAGTGGCACTTTTCTAGAAATTGGATCCATGAAAGTATTGCTGCCATAAAATTCTTTGTTTTATTTTACTTGGTGCACTGACACCTATCCTACATCCAAGGCATAAGTTTACGTCTTTTACAGATATTTCTTCTCTTTGATAGATGCATTAAGCTAATACAGCAAAAGGTCTGGTCTTGATCTAGAATGTCTTACTAATTTTGTAAATCAGCAGTGGGAGCCTGCATCAATGGCCTGTTTTCTAGTCTCACAGCTCAAAAAGCCAGCTACATCCTGGGCTGAAGCAAAGGAAATGTGTTCAGCGGGTCAAGAGAGGTGATCTTCTGCCCCTACTCCATCCTTGTGACACTGCACCTAGAGCACTGCATCCAGCTCTGGAGTTTTCAGGACAGTAAAGACATGGGCCTGTTGATGCAGATTTAAAGGAGATCCACAAAAAAGATCAGAGGGATGAAGCACCTGTCTTATGAGGAAAGGCTGAGACAGCTGGGTTTGTCCCACCTGGAGGAGAAGGCTCTGTGGAGACATAGCAGCATTTCAGTACCTAGAGGGAGTTTTGGGGAATGATGGGGACAGACTATTTAGTGGGGCCTGTTGCAACAGAACAATAGGTAATGATTTTAAAGTAAAAGAGGGTAGATTCGAACTAAATATATATATTTTTTTTTACAATGAGGGTGCTGAAATATTGTCACAGGTTGACCAGAGAGGTGGTAGATTTCCCATCCCTGGGAATATTCACAGTCAGGTTGCCTGGGGTTTTGGACAACCTGATCTAGTTGAAAATACCCCTGCTCATTGCCACAATGTTGGACTAAGAGATCATTAAAGGTCTCTTACAACCCCAACTATTCTTTAAGTCTATGAACAGTGACAACAGTGGCCTTGGTCTGGGAAACCTCTCTACTTTTCACACTGCTATTCAGCTCAGGAAACATCTTAACTATCCATTCAATGTGAAAATACCTTGAGACATTAATAGTGGAAACTCTATTCCTTCCCACCAAGGACTAGTGAACTTGCAGGAGGCTAAGATGATGTTCCTAAACTTTAGGCGTCAGACAAAGTTAGCTGCAAAACACATGAAAAAAAGGTATTGTTTTGGTAAACAAAAGCCAGCATGTTAACTGCTCTGGAGATAGTTTGGTTGCTGCTTTATGGACTGGAAGTGAAAATGGTTGTATAGTTATTACAACTGAAAGAAATCAAAAACAAAGAGGCAAATCTAATCCCCAACACATACTTTATGTACACCTGTTTTCTATACTTCCACTGATGACCTAGATATGAGATGGAGTGCATTCTCAGAAAATTTGATACTAGATTTTGAGAGTGGTTTTTATCCTGGGTGACAGAGCCAAGATGAGTTTGAGTTGGCAGCTCTCACTTATTGCAAGATATATGTCAGGTATTAGGTATGACCAAAGTTTGGATAGAAGTCTGAAGGGAATTTTAAGTCTACTCTGTTTAGCATTGATGAGGCTGAACCTGGAATTCTGTGAGATATAGTCAAGGCAGCAGTCATAAAATCCAGCTTGGGAGCTTTTATATGGATATTAGGGAGCTATTTTGGAGTTTGAGTTTTGGCTAGACAAAACCACTGCTAAAGTGATCTAAAAGAGTAAGATCCTGCTTAACATAGGCTGGAATATGGGACCTACATAAGTGCCTTCCAACACATTCTTTGATGACTGTAAAATACTGATTCAGAATATACCATTTTGTTCTCCTTGGTTGTGCTTGGCTGAACAATTGAACAGAGAAGACTGGAGAGTTAGATCCTATATGTAATCTATCATATTGCACATTCCAAACATAGTCAACTAGACAGAAAAAAAGAATTAACTGTGTATTCAGAATGTCAGAATTTTTATTTACATTTTCTTTTAACTTTAACTACTTTAACTTTATTATTTACATTACTTTATTTTTTACTTTACTTTATTTACTTTACTTTATTATTTACTTTTTTATTTACATTTTCTTTTAACTTTAACTACTTTAACTTTATTATTTACATTACTTTATTTTTTACTTTACTTTATTTACTTTACTTTATTATTTACTTTTTTATTTACATTTTCTTTTAACTACTACTTTAACTTTAACTACTTTTCCTGTAGAAAAGTGAAGAATTACAAAGCATAATGAAACTAATAAAAGAAAGCCAGACCAGAAGTGATAAATATACTGCATGTTACTTACCTTTATTTTGTAAAAAAGTGGACTGAATCAACCAATCTTTGTTATTATCATTAAAAAATCCTGGTTTTAATAATCATATAAGCAATTCTTCTGTATTAGTTTCAATTTAAAATAAGATGTGGCATTTTTTAAAGAAACATGAAGAGTAAGAGTTTAAATAGATTAATACTTCCTAAACAAACAAACAAATAAAAACTTGAAAAAAGTTAATTTTAATGTCTTCACAGACAAAACAATAAAGAGAATTTGCAGGTAAATTTGCAGATGACATGGACATATTTCAATATTTTAAATTACTTACTTTTAACACATCTATCAAAACTTAAAATAGATGTAATTTGATGACACTTAACATAAATAAAATATTATGTATCTTTTGTACAGATTATGAAATATGTTAACACATACATTAAATCAAAAATACTATTAAGTAGTCCTTCTTATGCTAGAGAGTACAAGCCCAAGAGTAGAAGAATGTCTTCTCTTGCTTCAGTTGTGATTATATGAAGGAATAAAAAATGTCTGATACTTCTGACACAGCAAAATCTCCATCATGATTGATTCCCGCAGAAATTTATATTCTTGAACCCAGAAACCCTCAGGAAAGAAACAATGCTAAAGTGTATTGCCTTTGCCACAGTCCATAATTCCAGCTCTATTTAACTTCAGAATTCAGGAGTATAAATACCTCCACTCCTCTGGAATACAGCTTGTCTGAGCTATAAAATACAGCTGTACCTATTCATTATGCCTCTTGCTCAGATTTTTTATCTGTGTTGATGAAATTCCATGGTACGTGTTACTTTCCTCCCCTGAAATGACATGCAAAACAGATATCAAAGTTAGGATCATTTTAGAAATAAATTTTGTGGTTAAAATAAATGAGGGTGGTTTTTATAAAAATATTTTTCAGTTAGAAAACAGTGACTTATCAGAACTAAAATTGTTGGCAAAAACAAACTAGCTTGAAGATTTTTTTATGAATAGTATTTTTCAGGTTTGCAGTAGAACATTTCAAAGAAAAAATGAAGAGTCATCCTAGCACAGTTCAAAGGCTGAGACTTCAAACTGAACAAAGCTATGACCTTATATTGCATCTCTTAACTATGCCAGCCAGTACACTCTCAGGTCAGGGTGCTTCTGTCTCTCCTCTGGCAAAATGAATTTTTTATTTTTGTGCAAGCTTTAGATGGGTCCCACGTGAGAAAAAGAGAAACCAGTCCATGCCAAATTTGCTGACTAGTATATTCAGGCACCTTGTGAACTCTTTTTTCAAATGAGCAAAGAGAGACAGTTACCTTTTCTTTCTTAAACTTCTCTTATCCATATCACGGAGGAATATTTCAACCTCTATTTTTTCTACTTTTTTTTCTTTTATCTAGTGGCATTCTCATTCCTTCTTTTCCATAATTTTTCAGAAGTTGTGTGTTTCTCTGAAGTTATCAAGGAGATGAGGATTATGTCCAATTTCTTGATTGTTGGCATTGCTTCTTTTCCATCTTCAAGTGATCATGGGTGGACTCACAGTTCATTGTTTCTAGCATGTGCATAGCAACTGGGCAGAACTCAGTTTTTTTCAAGGTAGCAGATATCTGCTTTTGCATAAACTGTGTGTCCTAAAGATCCTATTACACAGTACCTGAAAGGAAGTTTCTTCAAAAGGATAGAGACCATCCAGATTAAATCCCTGCTTTATGTCAGACAGAATCTGACCCCAAAATTTTGAATTTTGATTCCAGTATCCTAAAGTTCTCATCATGTCTCACAGAATACCTGGAATCTAAATGCAACCCATTTACAGAAGCAAAGAAAATAGAGAGTTTTGAGAAGTACTTCTCAAAAAACTTGTCAAAATGAATTCCATTGTAGTAACTGAGTGACCAATTCTCTGATATACTATTGGTATCTACGGGTGTACAGATGTACTTATGATAAAAGACTTTGACAATCCTCTCACCAGGATTAATTTTAGTTTGGAAATAAAGTTAGAAGCTGAATTACTTTGGATAGTGTCATGATTTAATCCCATCTGGCAACTAAGCACCACACGGACTCACCCCCCTCACAGTGGGATAGGGGAGAGAAGAGAAAAAATAAGAAAACTCATGGGTTGAGGTAAGGACAATTTAGTAAGTATAGGCTGTGCATGCAAGTCCAGCAAAACAAGCAATTTGTTCACTGCTTCCCATGGGCTGGCAGGCGTTCAGCCATGCCTAGGAAAAATCCTAGGGCTCCATCACTTATCGCCGCTACTAGGGAAGAGACATTCCATCCCTCCAAACATCTCCCCTTCCTTCTTCCCCCAGCTTTATATGCCAAACATGACACCACACGATCTGGGATATCCTTTGGGAGAGGTGGGGTCAGCTGCCCCAGCCCCACTGAGGATGGCTGAGTATGCTCGGGAGTTGGGAGGAGACTTGGCTGGGACATCTGATGGCAAACTTCCAAAGGGATGTCCTCACACTGGTGAGGTGGTGTGAGGAGCAGAAAGGGCTCTAACTGTAAGTGCTGTTCAGCAATAACTAAAACATCTCAGTGTTACCAACAGTGAACACAAATGCAAAACATAGCCCCATAAAAGCTACTGTGAAAAAAATTATCTCAGCCCAAACCAGCAGAGATGGAGGGCCTGGCCATTATTGTTGTTGAAAAGAAGCAAAATAATGCCATTGTGTGCAAAAGTACATGTAAAGTGAAAAAGAGAGCAAGCATTAATAATCAATGAACAGAAATAAAAGAAAATGGTTATTCCCTTCGGTCTGCATTTAACAGTCTGCATTTAGCACACTGTCCACTTTGGAGCCATTGCAATACAAAGCAGACAAACAGGAGATTGCCCTCTGGAGATCCACCCCATTGGTCAGTGTGCTGGAGCACAGGATGTAAGAGAAGATACTAAGGTAGCTGGGTTAGTTTATTTGTAAGAAAAGGTCAAAAATTTTACTGATGTCTTCAACTACATATTGGATATTTATGGAGAACAACTCCAACTCCATTTGGAGAAGTATCATAAAATGAATTCCTACTAAATATTAAGAAATAAAAGTCACCATGAGGGCAGCCAAATACTATAGGATATTGCCCAAAGAGGTGTTGGAACCTTAATTGCTGGAGATGTTGGAAAGGCAGCAACCTGAGCAACCTGATCAACACTGGAGTTCCCCTGCTTTGAGTCAAGGGTTGGACCAGCTGATATAAGAAATCCCTTTCAACCAAATAACTTTGGTTCTGTCGCTCATCCTTTTACTGAAGAATGTGTCCTCCTGTATGTCTCAGTATTCTCGGGACTATAACTTGACTCCTGCCTTTGAATCTTTATTTGTGTACCCAGGAAGACCTGCGTCCATATGTTTTTCTACCAGCATTCACAAACATTTGGCTCAGCTAATAAAAAGCAATATTTGCTCTCTTTGAGAAATGTATCCTTTATTTCAGTGTGACCCAGTGTAATGACTGCACAGGAAACAATAATCCACAATTAGATTGGTCATTTATCTCTTTCTAATGTATGTTGTTAATCAATAAAAATTACCAACTATGCCATTACTTCTAATAACAATGTGCCCACTTTAATTACAAAAAAACTGTTACTAAATGGGATTCATTTAAAGCTGACAAATTAGGATAGGCATTCTCTGTATATGTTTATTCCCATACATTTTATCACAATGAAGAGTTGTCAAAAGAGATAAGTAGACACTGTGTAACTGAAAATATTGAATTATTCAGCAACCCTTGACCATAAAATCTTTTTGGGGAATATAACATATTTTATAAAATCTGCAGAGATACAATATTTGAAAAAATGAAGCAGACAAAGGGCCCTGAAATTGAAATCATGACTGTAATTTCCTGGTTATAGACAGAAGGACAATATTGAGCATTTCTGTTAAAAATAAAATACTTTTCTTGGGTCTGTCTGTAAGACAACAATTTTCAAGATCAGTAACTGTCACTGTTGAACCACAAGAAACTCCATGTATGGTCACTCAAAAAAATTAGTTGATGTTACTCAGTTTTTCTGAATTAAACTGATATTACTCTGGCCTACATGAATATTCTCTGATGACATCCTTAAAAAACCCCAAACAAAAGAGCTTCTGATAGAAATCATATGTTTCCATACTTCAGTATATGTTCCATATCTAAAGATGTCCCAGACAATATATTTATCTATTTGATTAAAATGGAATAAGAATTTTCTTGCTTCTTTAAAACATTCCATTTTAAAAATATGTTTTGAATATGGCTGAGAATAATCTCCCATGCCATGAATCAGAAAATAATAAATAAAACAAAATCAGATTTCTAGGATATAGTCATATTTGTGGGAAAGTGTAAAAACCGTATGTGAATTTTGCATATGGACCTTATTTTGGTGGGCACATATGGAGGGGTTGTTTCTCTCAAGCTGGATCTTCCCTAGAGATCAAGTGATGAGAAACAAGATGTTTATGGCACTGATTGAAACTCAATAATATAGTGCTTTAAAAAAAAATTTACCCATTCTTCAGTCTTTATATGGCCATCTAAGAGATTGACCTTATAAAATGCACCTTTGAGTGCCCAGAAAAATTATTTACTTACAAGCAGTTTTTAGTTAATTAATGTTTAATAGGAAAGTCAGTTAGGAATAGTGCATTTAATTTTAGCTCAAAATAGTTTTTTTCTGAAACAAACTCCTTACCTCACTTTGTTTCCTGATTTCCTCTTTACAAACAAAATAATGATGTGATTTCAGGACTCAGCATGGCACCTGATAGATTGGAGATTGAAGGTGTGACTCATGAAAAGACACTTTGTATGACTGATGTCAGTGATTACTCTTGCCAGACTAATTGGCCAGACTTGTGAATTTCTCAGATTCCTCAGCTCACATCCAGGACTGACTTCTGCAATGCTGGAGCCTTGGCCCTGGGAAGCATTCAGTTTGTATTTGAACTGGAGCTGAAGGAAGATTTCATTACACATTCTGATTATAAGTGACAACAACAGGCCTTTTCCTTCATCTAATCAAATACTACTGTGATCAGCATGCAAATTTTTGATATGGAAAGCATCTTTGTCCAGAGGGTCAAAGTTATCAGTTCGGACAGTTCATAATTTTAGAAAATAGCTAACACCGCCTGTGATTCTAATTTGTCTTAGAAACAGAAATGTGGAAACAATCCATAATGTATTGATCTAACAATAAGAAAAAAGTAATTAATGGGCAGAAAAATTTGACATAGGCCTCTGCTTTTTGTCTTAGGGCGTAGTTGACTTCTATTACAGGGCATCAGGTATGGATAACAGGTTTGACTTTTATGTAGAAGAGTTCCAAATAACTGCTTTACTCACAGAAATAATACCTGTTTATCAGAGTTAGGTAAGGAAGTAATTTTGCAGGGGTTAAAATAAGGCTGAAATGAAGTTAGGAAATTTACTCCAAAAGAAACAAGCATTCAGCTAAAATATTTATAATGGCACTTATGGTAAATAAAGTATATTTTCTAGCTCACCCTGCCCCAGACCATCCATTAGTGTGGACTTTAGAGAGCTACTCCATAAAATCCTTAGCATACCAAATAATCCATATGAATATACAGGACTGACAGCTAAATAAACATCATCCAACCTTAAATGTATTTCTTATTCTACTTCCTACAGGTTCATGCCATTTGTATTGATTTTTTTTCCAGACAAAGTAATAACCACAGCATAGTGTCACTCTCCAGTGTACTACCTTTTTTTATTTACAAGTCTGAAATATTTTTCTTAGTGATTTAAATACTTAAACAAAATTAGTTCATTTTGACAGATGCTTAGTAACACATAATTTTGGATGCTTTAGAGGAGGCAATAAGGGACTTTTATACATAAAAGTCAGCCAGTGAAATTTAAACTCATGCTTTAATTCTAGGTAAAACAAAATTGGTTTAGAATTTCTGAGAAAGATAAAATTGTTAAAAATTGCAGAACTGCATGGTCCATTCTGTATGTATTTCCTGTCTTCTATACCTAGCCAACACATCCTCCTAAATTATCACCACTGATATGAGTAGAGAAGTATCTCTATCTATGACAACCACTGTTTTTTAATCTTTAAAATAAATGGGTTTTTTAACATTTTGGAAAAATGTAAAAAATTTATAATACTTTAAATTAATTTTTAAATGGACAGAAATGGCCTATTTAACTTAATAGCCCATTAAAATAGCTTAAATATTTATGTCCCTGTAGGGATCAAAATAGTTTTAGGTTATATTCAACATTAATATGGCTGTGGGTCTGCATACAACAATTCCTACTGCAACAAACTCGGTTGATTACCTAAGTATCTTTTTCTGCATATTCCTCTTTTCAAATGAACATGTATTTGTATATGTAATGCAGATATATAGAGAATCTGAAGTTTCTTTCTCTACTAAATCCTCTAAAGCAAATGAGCTGTAGCGAAAGGGGTGTAAGCAAATCTTCTGTGACCTCCAGCAGCCAGATACTGCATATAAATTTGTCTTAAAGTCCAAAAATCATAGAGAAAGGATATTGATTTCATGCCATCTTTGCAGGCATACCCTTATAGCAGACAGGCAAAGACCAGACAGCAGGACTGGATTCCTCGCTCGTTCAGGGGTTTAGACTTTGATAGCAAATAGAACTGCTGATCACTTACAACTTCAACCATTTAATGGTAGATATTCTGAAAAAGATTTACATCTTTAATTCCTAATCTTGTCAGATGCTCCAATTATTTTAGTTTATAGAATTTTTCTTGTTTGCATAAAACAAGGTAGAGAAGAAAATTACATGCAATTATTGAATCAAAAATGCATTGACACCAAAGGATATGAATTTGTCTTGCATGGCAGGCATCACCTCAAGATGTTTATTTATCTATCCTTCCCTTTAACCACTTTACAGTTAAAATAAGTAGCAGAGACTTAGCTTCAGGATCTTGGTTTGGTTTTTGTTTTTTTCAAAAAGAACATCTGATTCAACATTATCTCATTAATGTGGAAAATGCCCTGAAAAGCTCAAATCCCAGTAGAAGTGCCCTGGAAGCAGAGCCACCCATGTGCCTGCATTGCTGCTGCTAAGCAACTAGAACAAAAAACACAACACAAGTCAATTCTCATTTAAAGAACTGATGCTAATTTCATTCTTGCTTCGGAAAGAGAAAGGAAATTAATACAAAGTGAACAAAAAACTCACAAGGTTTTTTTTCATACTACCTTTCTGATAAGAAAGCAGGTTTTTTATTAACAACTTTTCTGAGCAAAAGCGAATAAAGATTTCCTGCTACAATTAGCCACATGGATCAACAGTTCCAATGATGATTAATACAATGAAGTCAAAATCAGTGATCAGACTGAAATATCGCTCTACCTGCTCTCTGCAGACAAGCAAGTGGGAACTTGCACCAAAGAGTTTTATCATTCTTTCACAAAAATCAAAGCTGATGTAAAAGTTTAGATGCAAAGAGAAAAAAAAAGCCCAATATAAAATATAAGAAGACTGTAAATACCACATTGCTCTACGGCTGTTTTCTCCCATATCCCATTTATAATATAACACAATACTTTTTGTTTTCTGAGACTCAATCACAAACTGTCTTAGTGTAAATGTCCCTGCTCCTGACTAATGCCTGCTTTGCTTTAGGACCTTTTTGCCCTGTGAATTTTTGAAAGCAGTTGTCACAGATTCAGTATTTGGAGTTCTATTATCTGCTTGAGTGCTGTCATAAAACAGATCACTTTTACAAGAAATGTGTACACTACTCTACAGCACTGGCTAGGCACACAAAGGCTGGGAGAGCTGTTTTGAAGTTAGGCTGCAGAAAAAGATATGTAACAAAATGCTACATTCCTTGAAGATAAATGCCTGCTCACCTCATGGTAAGTACCCCTGCAGAGCAGAGAGCAATGTAACAAACACCTGTCAATTCTTCGGGTGTCAAAAACTAATGGATACCCTGTGGTTTCTATAAACTCAGAGATGGGTTGGACTCTCTCTGGCAGCTTCTACATGAATGGCGTGAAAGAAACTTTTCTGATAGAATATTCCAAAATATTTTGGTGTGGAATTGACTTTGGACGAGGTAATCATGGCAGTGTGGTCAGTGGGCTCAGACAACTTGCATTTAAGGTCTCTTTCTGAAGATGAATATTTAAACCATTATATTAAAATAATCTGATCTTTGACAAAAAAAAAAAAGCCCTAAAGAAACTTACTTCCAAAACTGGAAGCAAAACTAGTGATATGCTACACCAGGCCCCTTTGCAACTGGTGGAACCAAGTCAAATTTGTATCTTACCTTGATTTCATTGTCAGGAGGACCTAATAGAGATGTTTAGTCATCATATTCCACTTGGGATTAGAGGAAATATCCTTGAAGCAACTTGTAAGCAGCACCTAATGAAGAGACTCATCTGAACTGTACCTTACTGACCTACTGACCTTTATATCCTACTTGGGTAATGTCCAAAAGACTTGAACTTGGAAAAAAGCCTAGAAAAGTACTGAAAAGTGTTGGGGGTAGGGAAGAGGAAGTCACTGGATTTTTGTGCTAGGATGAAAAAATTCAAGAAAAATAAAACACCAAGTAAAAATGTACATGGCACCTTATTGTTAGGTAGTCTGAATTATTGTCAGACATAGAGAAAAGAAAGACAGCTCTAACAGTTTGGACAAGAGAGGAAGAGCAAAAGGCAAAGCCCTAATTCCCTTTACTAATTTCTCAGTTACAGTCCTTTTAATGTAATTATTTAGACTGGCTCATACATCTTTAAATTTTACTGTTGTTTAGTGAAACCAGTGATGGATACATGTATTCTTGGAAACTGAAGATGAGCTTTACTCCTGTGGTGCCCTAAAGGCACAATCTCACATGTATGATTCAGTAAGACATCCACATGACATTGTCAATGTACACTTGATTTTCTATAACATGATACATCTACTTTTTCCTAGTGTAAGAAATTACTAGGTCAATTTGAAAGGCATGCTATAATGCATGCAAGCTCCAAAACAAGCATTTTATTGATTTTTAAAGGTCTATTTTGGTTTTCCTGGTAGGAGATGTAGCTTTTTTTCTTTTTCAGTATAGCAAATTCATTATCTTATTTACATATATAGCTCCCATTACCACAAGATTACAGTGTCACTGACTTTATAAACTCCTCTGTGTGAGAATGCAACGTCTTCTCAACACTTAACAGATGGAAGACAGAGATTCAAAATAGTGGAGATGAAAGTTCAGTTCCTGTTAAAACTAGAGAAATAGTGCCTTGATAGTTCGAAAATCTTCAGAAGATAAGACCTGGGACAAGAAGATAATCTGTGCCAAGATTCACAGAGGATTATATATACATGGTGACATTCAACATCCACAGTAATTGTAACTCTCTGACTAGAGAAGCGCGTGGATAACTAAAGTTTCCAATAGCATTTTCTCCAAGGATTGTTGTTTGATATTTGTAAAATTCAGGCAAAAAAACCACCAAAACCTTACCTGGCCAGATTTTTGCTTGTCTCCAAAGAAGCAGGTATCTGAAAATCATTTGAGTATCATTGGGGTCCTTCAGTAACATCCTATTGTCAAGTCACAGTGTGGGTGCTGTACAGGTAGCATATGCAGTTGTCAAGGTAACTGTTTTGGTCTGACAAATTCAAATAAATAAAAGATGGAATGTCATGACATCTGAGGTGATCTGAGAGGCTATAAAATTTTCTTTGTATAAAATGGTCTTCTTTTAAATGAGGTCTGATAGTGAAGCAAAATATATGATTATCAAAGTATTTTTTCAAACCTCAGTGGAGAAAAATCTACCTTTATAGATATATTGGCAATTACTCCACTAGCTCTCTCAAAAAATTTGTTATATATCCATGAGCTAAACAAACTCAATGAAAATGTAAGATTTTTTTTTTTTTTTTAAATCACCAGTACTGAGAAAGAAACATAAGGTAATGTGCTCTGGGGATTTTTCGTACCTGATTTCATTGAGAACCTAAAGTACAGGTGACCTTTCAATGTTCTGAAAGGGAACAAGTATGAGTAGTACAAAGAGGTGTCTCAACCCTACCTTAGGCCACAGATTAAAAGAGCCTAATGGTCTGAGCTATGTAGACTTCCTCCCGAGATCCCTGATGAACATGCCAAGTGTAGATAAAGTAATTAGGAAAGGAACAGAAGAAGAATGAACTGAAGAAGGCTGGTGCTGACCCAAAGTAAGACTTTGCTATGCCTAGGATAAATGTCTTTTAGTACTTTGAGAACTTCTGGGCTTCTGAAAGAGAGAAAAGGTTCATCAAAACTCCTTGTCAGGATGGAAATCTCTGTCACAAGTTCACCACCTTGTAAGTTCCATTCCAACTCTTTGTCAAAGAGACTGCTCAGAAGTCACACTAAAGGACTGAAAAAGCACCTGGCAATGAATCCGTTCTCCCCTTGGATGTGCAACCTTTTTAGCGATAAAGAACTAGGGAACAGTTTGCCAAGTTCTTTGAAGAACAAGGAAGTCGCTGAAGGGATTAGACATATGTGTCTTTGTTCCTTTAGATGTGATTCATTGCAGATCATAGGTTCCATAAGCCAATTGCCTCACCACGGCTGCCGGCCAGAAAAAAAAGTCATAGGTGGTTAACAAAAAATCTTTTAGTATTCCTGTTGTGTAGACAAATAAATCTTTGTTTTCACCAGGCTCTCACCCTTAGCTGCAGTCAGATGTTTATTCCAGATGTTCTCCAGGGGGAAAGAGGGTGTACACAGAGGGACAGGGTCTTTTCTCTGATCTTGCCAGGGTGGAGCAAGTTGGCACACAGCCAATGGGATCAGAAAGGGAAGGAAGGGTCAACTACATATCATAAGCCCTAGGGGTTCTCTGGCGTGGGAGAAACCATTTCCCCAGGGGAATGTAACATATACCGGGACATCTAAACTTAAACATGTCTCTGCAGTTGTTCCTATCTGCCCTATTTTCCTATTTACTTTAACAGACTGGAAACTTTGAAAAGTGGGTTTAATAAATTTTACGGGAAATCCTATTTTCATTCCCAAGCAAATTCAAAAAAAATTTGTAATTCTTTCTTTCTAAAGCCGAAATAAAAATTCACCTGAAAATTCAGTGGAAATATTTTAAATGTCTGCCCTGAATTATTGAGAGAGCTCAATTCAGAAGCATAGGTTCGATTCATATTTTTAGCATAAGTCAGATATGTGCTTCTGTAGCAAAGAAGCCCAACTCTGGTTGGGCAAGACTGTAAACATCAGGCCAAGGAAAATGTTTATTCCTCTCTAGTTACCTCTCGTGAGGCCTCATCAAGGACTCTGTCCATTCTTAGGCTCCACAGTACAAGGGGTGTGGATAAATTGGAGAAAGTCTAGAAGAGGGGCATTAGGATGGTTAGAGCTGGAACTTGTGGCATACAAGTAAAAGACAACAAGGTCTGTTCAGTTCAGTCCTAAAAATAAGAGAGTCAGGGAATATGTTGATGCTTTTAAATTATGGAAGACATAGGTCTGAAACAAAAAACAGAGGTCAGAAATGTACTGTAAAGTATGTGAGACAATGGCACAGCTTGGAATATGGGAAACTGGCAGGAAAAAAAAGGCACTCATTATGAGTATAATAAGACACTGGACTAATTGCTCAGAAAGCTGTTAAATATCCATCCTTGGAGACACAAAATATTTCACTGTACAGGGCCCTGAGCAATTTGCCCTTCCCAGAATTTCTCTGATCAGGAGGTTGAAGTGGATGACCTCTGGAAGTCCCTTCCAAAATATTTGATTCAATGGTCCGAGGATTATATAGAACACACTATACAAATTCTTGCAATAGACTATTGTTAATATTTTAATAAAGCTGGAGGTTAAACAAGTGACTTCTACCTGTAAAATAAAGCTTTCCAATATTATCATTCAGGTTTCTTACCTTGTTTCAGCAGTATTCTGAATACCAAAATTCCTTCTCAAAACAACACAGTAGGAGAGATACTTTTGATTCATCAACTCTGTGTTGTTTTACAGGACAATTTTGCAGTATTCACTGGGAATGAGCTTTTGTCACGTCTGTAACACTGGAAGATTGTTTTAGCTTCCTGGACATGATCTTGAACCTGGGCAGTGCAGAATCTCTCGGTTCCTGGAGGAGTGCCAGCTCAACCAGCCAGATCTGCTGGCCAGCATGTGGGCAAGGTCAAAGCACTGTCTCCCTTGAAGCCTCCTGGGCACAGGGCAGAGACAGAGCAGCTCCTCAGTATTCTCACAGTGCAGCCAGGGACTTGCCACAGGTTTAAGCACAGCTGACCACAGCATCCTTCTTGAAGAGTGAATCACTGTCAAGGAACCCTCTGGCTCATCAGGGGAGGTGTGGAAAAAAGAGAGGAACTACCCTAGCATTAGAAAATTGTTGTTTGGTCACTGTTTAAAAGCAAAACTTTAAAGAAAAGTTCTTTTAAGTCATACACTTGGATTTCGATTCTAGAAACCTGGGTTATATAATTTAGGTAAATTTGCTGCAGTTTTTGTAAAATTCTCTCCTGTTAAAGATATCCAAGACATCTCTGAATTAATTTTTCCACATATCTAACAGCAGATAGTTTTCTCTTCCCAACTTATCTTTCAGTGAATAAATATATTTCATTAGCAATGTATTTCCTGCTACATAAAGAAAGACACAGACTGTGATGGAGAACAGTCCATGAATTTGGCTGTACCACAGAAAGGTATAGTCCTGTGCTGGGACTGGTAACAGAGAGCTCACATCTGCCTTAATTTTAAATTTATTCCTGAAAAAATGATCAAACTTACCTGAATAAAATTTATACAGCAGAAAATTTTAGAAATCTAGAATGAGGAGTAACGTTCTGTTGAGGCACACACAAGAAATGTTCAGAGCACCAGCTCTTTCAGGTGTGACATCTTAGCTTTGTATATTCTGTAATTTTGAAAAAAAATTCAAAACACGAGTTGCACAAGCATCCATAACCAGGCTGGAACTGGGAACCAGTCCATGTTGTGTGTGCATGCCAGCATTTCCAGTCAGCCTGATGTTGGTTGGGTTGGTTGTAGTGAAGTAGCCAAGAGTGTAAACATGTTCCCAGCTTTTTCCATTGTGTGAACTCACTAGAGAAGATTTTTCCAGGATGTTTTAGGGGAAAACATAATTTAAATATTTAATTTTCTATGACATTTCCATATATCTGAGTGCCTAAACTTGCCCTCTTACATTTGGGTATGATAATTCTTTCCTACTGGTGAAAAATTCTCTCTCATGCAAGGTCCCTTTAAGATTACATACATTGTTTTGACTGCATTCAGTTTTCCAGAGAAATTTGCTGAATTTTTACACTTACCAGAAACTCAACAATGTTATTTTGTTGTTGTTGTTGTTTGTGCTTAAGTCATAACACATTTGATGTTTTCAGAAGTATTTTAAAACTGGTTTGGTATCCAAGCTGCCGTGCAGATAAATCAGTAGTTGTAGTGAATGGGTCATAGCACTTTTCTTGAACCGTAAAAATGGGATTTTAACCAAGAGTGCTAAACATCACAAGCCATTTATTCTGTGTTCACAGCACAGTTGAAAGAAACGTGACTATGTTACCTAATAGCTAAATTCCAAAGAGCAAGTTTTACTCTAGAATGTTGACAATAGAATCATGGAAGGATTACGCTGGTTTTAAAGGCCATTAAAGCACTTTTGAAGGAGCAAACGGGAAAGGGTAATATTATAATATGTCTTGAATTTCAAGGTGCTAAAACAATGTCAGACTATGGAAAAGAATTGCTACATACAGGTTTGTTAAGAGTATTTTCATCTAAAGGTATTGCAAACTTACTTTCTGCTTGTCCTGTTTAAACAAGGGTCTGAATTCAGAATTTTGACTACCCTGGGCAGACAGATGTCACATGTTCATTTTATTACCGAAGGGATGTTGTAATGATGTCTAAATTAAATGCTTACCTCTATAGGGCTAAGTAGTTTAAGGACTGTGATTACTTGCCTCTGACTGTCCAGGACACAAAGATCTGCCCTCCTTACATCGTCATCATGAACAGCTGAATGCCCTGAATATCCTATATAGACTCACAGTGCTGTCCCAAGACCAAAATCAGGTGTACAGATCACCTGTGGGATGCTTTCCAGAGTGGTCCAACCTTCCCATGTTACAGTTTTGGCAAAAACCTGTGACTGCTCTCTGCACTGGGCAATGCAAGAAAGATGAGTTAGGATCAAGCTGACTCTTTGCTCTGGCTTGACCTTACAGAGAACAGGACAGATGTTGTCCATGAAGTGTGGTGGTGAGAGCAGGGTAGCACTAAACCCCAACATCTGCTAAGGCTTACACTATGACTGCCTGCCACTGGCACTTGTTTAACCAGAACAACCACCCTTGCATCTGTCTCATCCATCTATCTGCTCTTCAGAGCACTAATAAAACCTATGGGAAGAGCCTGGCCACAGCCACAGGATCAGGCCTAGAATTAACAGGGCAGTTCTGCTTCCCCCAGGGCTGTGTGGAAATATACTCTATTACAAAGTTTTCTACTGAGTTCTGTCTATATATCAAGTTGAGCAAGAATAGTAACTCACCTAAGTTCATATAACTGGACTATGATCTAGCCACTATGATCTTATTATTTGGACCTGTAGATCAGAGAATCACAGAATGATGAGGTTGAAAGGGACCACAGTGGGTCATCTGGTCCAACCTCCCTGCTCAAGCAGGGTTATCCCAGAGCACATGGCACAAGGTTGCAACCAGACAATTCTTGAATATTTCCAGTGAAGGAGACTGCCTAGAACCTCTACCTGTTCCAGTGCTATCCACCTACACAATAAACAAGTCCTTCCTCATATTCAGGTGGGTCTTCCTGTACATCACTTTCTGTCCATTATCTCTTGTCCTATTGCTTGGCACCACTGAGAAGAGCCTGGCTCTCTCCCTTCAGACAGTGACAGATCTGGATGAGGTCCCTCTCAGTCATCTTTCCTCAAGACTGAATAGGGCCGGTTTCCCTCAGCCTTTCCTCGTAAAAGATGCTCTAATGCCTTGTCAACTTCATATCCCTCTGATGGATTACTCAATGTCTCTCTTGTATTGAGAAGCCCAGAACTGGACACAGCACTCCAGATGTGGTCTAACCAGAGATGAGCAGAGGAGCAGGATCACTGTAGGAGAAGGGAATACAGGAGACCTCATCCCTGGTAAGTAACAGTTGTGTTAATTACCCAATACAGCCTGGCCCCTGGTAAGTCACAGCTGTACCCAGTAAAGATAAGAGTGATAAAAGGGGGTGGGTTAGCTGGTGAGGAAGGATAATGAAGGAGGAGGAACCTTGAGGAAGAGCAAATGAGAGGAACATGAAGCAGAAGGGGAGAGAGAATCACAGGTGTGAGATCTGGGTGTGCAGCTAGAGCCTGTTGTTGGAACCTGCAGTCACAGTCTAGCGAGGTAAAAGCCTGCATTCAGAGTCTGCAAACTAATACCTGCAGGCAGTTTAGCAGGAAATAACCAGCAGTCAGAAAGGCAAACCTACAGTAGGAGCTTGCTGCAGCCAGTGTCAGTGAATAAAGAGGAATAAACCAGGACTCTTTTCATGCTGTGATGAACAAGAGGTCTGTGCCTTGGCTCATTTTTACCCTCTAACAATAGGGCTGCTGCAACAGATCACCTTTACCAGCTTGCTGGTAACACTCCTCCTAATGCACCCCAGGATACACTGGCCTTCTTGCACATAAGGACACACTGGTGCCTCATGGACAGCTTGTTGTCCATTGGGACCCCAGGTCCTTCACCACAGAGCTCTTTTCCAGAAGGTTGATTCCCAGCCTGTATTGGTGCCTGAGGTTATTCCTTCCCGGGACAGGACCCTGAATTTTCCTTTTTTTGATTTCAGACAGTCCTCTTTCTGTCCATTTCTCCACACAGTTGAAGTTCTGAAAATCCTTACAGCATTCTGGGGTATTTACCATCCTTGTCAGTTTTGTATCATCGGCAAACTTGCTGAGGAGACACTGCATCTCCTCACCCAATTCAGATCCCCTGAATGAGTACTTTTAATAAACAGTACACCAACTGAGCCTAAAAACCTGCATTTGGAATGCTCCGGTCAACACAATATCAAGAAACAGTTACAAAGATGACCTTCATGAGGGCATTCAGAAATACCATCCAAGTTAAGATGAGCTGCCCGTGGATGGTATGTGACCTCTCCTCCCTCTGGTGTGGTTACCTGCCTCCCACATGCACAAACACACCTGTCAGTATAATTTTATCCATTAATTATCTGCAAAGAATCCAGGCTGTGATTATCTGCAAGGAATCCAGGTGACTGTGAATTTCCTGTGCAAGCAAAGTATGTGCTAAAAATATTTTTCAGAATTGTTTAGAAGACTGGAAAAAAAAGTCAAAACAAAAAGTTTTGATTAAAGTTCCTTAAAAAAAATAAAGCAAATATATATACTGCAAAAACAAAAAAATTATGGCAAGATGTGTTTTATTCTGTAACAAGAACTGTGTTGCAATAACTCATGGAGAGAAAAGAAGGGAAGGGAAGATGGGTGGGCAGTTGAATCACTGCATTTGTCACACTGAACTTTAGTTCTGAAAGTTTCCATACTTCAGTATGAAAAAAAAGAAGTCACAGATTGCAATTATTAATATAAAAGGACTGAATGGGAGAAATTCTGCACTTGTCATTCTTCACAGAACAATTTCACCCAGTTTGTGTGCCTGAAGTGGCTGTGTTCACACACACGACTACATTGTAGACCTGTGCTGAAGCTGGAGAAGAGCCATTAAATGAACACGGTGTGAATGCACATCATCTGCATAAGAGGGGCTCAGGTGTGGGGTTGCAAAAATGAGGGGGCATGAGAGACAGAAAGAATAGGGAGCAGCTGAGGAGGAAGAGCAATTTTCATTTCTCAGGGATGAAGATCAGCATCAAGCCAATTTACAAAATACAGCTATCATTGTACTCTGTATTACCCTCTTCTGTTCTCTGGCTTATGACCACTTTTTCAGTTCTTTGCTCATTAATTCTTTTTCACATCCCTCAATAACCTGGAACTCTAGGAAATTTCTTTTTCTATACAGGTTTTCTAAATGTTATGCTATAATTATACCTTATTCTTACACTAAGTCTTTATTTCAGCATATTTTAGACTATTATGAATTACAGAAGAGATTCATATTTCAATCTTTTTGTCTCTCTGATCTGTGTCAGAACTTATGTTTTCTTTAATCTGCTTTTTCATTCCATATATCCTCAAGTTAGGATGGGAGAAAATGGCCCCAAGCTGGGTGAGGAGAAGTTTAGACTGGTTTTTAGGAAAAAATTCTTCACCAAAGGGGTTATCAAACGCTGGAACAAGCTAGGCAGAGAAGTGCTTGAGTCACCAGCCATGGAGGAATTTAGAAGACATGTAGATGTGATGCTTAGGGAAATGGTGTAGTGGTGGACTTGGCACTACCAGGTTAATGCTTGGAGCCTCGTATGTCTTTTCTACCCTAAATGTTTCTGTGACTCTAATTTCTTCTCTGTGCCACAAAGTCTTTGATCTGGATTTGTATCAGTGCAACTTCACTGTGAAAGCCAGGACCTCTCCATCTTTTAAAAAGTGGAATACAGTGCAGAATACAGTTACATGCACATGTGCAGAGTCACATCCATGGACGTATGCCTACACACACAAAACTTGAAGCAGCAGCTCTCAGTTGCTGAACATTAAGCTAAATTGACTGGGTGATTAACCAATTTTTTTCTCCATGACACCTGGAAAAAATTTAGTCACTTGTGATACCACAGAAGAAGTATAAACACCAGATGTTTACACTATTAAATACCTCAGTATTTTTATGAACTATTTAATAAAAAAAGTTGAGTGCAATTTCCCCTAAAACAGTCAGTTAATTGCATTTACCATTGTTTTAGAAAAACAGGTTTTTGTTTTCATAACTGTAGGATTGCTTGGAATTAATATGCACAGATGCACTGGTTGATTTGCATCATTAAGTCTTGAAAAGACTATTAAAATTTTATATCTTCCTATCTATTCTTATTATCTTTCTCAGTAAGAAAAATGTACTATTAATGGATGAAGTACTTCAGCAAGATTATGGAAGCAACTTTGAAACTGTAGAATAAAAATAAAATATATAAATTATAACAGTTAACAGAATATCAGAAAAATAATTCCAGAGAGGCTGCCACATAACATATGAAAACAAATTTTACAAGTGAAAACTGGGGGGTGCATACCCTTGTTACTGTGCTTATAAACACGTTTAGTATAACTTCCAGCTGACCAGTAAATATATAGATTGACTCATCACAATGGAGTGTGGGTTTTTTCATGGCACTGATAAAATGAATTTAACAATTCCATTTTGAATACAAAGCTAGATTTAGGTTTTTTCTTGAATTCCTTGAAATGTGTCGGCAAAGAGAATCTCATTCACTGTTCTATGAGGACAGTCTCTCCACATCCTTAGTTACTGCACGAGGTAGGAGGAAAGAAAATGCAACTTATTCCAAGGTCAGTACTAAAATTAGTATATTCTGCTGGAAATGTTTTAAAATTAGAACCATGTTTTCTCAATCATAAAATTAAGAAAATACAGTTTAAAAAGAAAATTTATTTTGTGAACACCTTCTAATTGTTTAGGAGATCCTCATAGTTTAAAAATCTCTTAGCATATTAATATTTTTCCTGAAATTTAGGGGAATATGGTCCTGTAGTTTTTATACTAGGATTGTACCCATCCAAGAAAATTCACCTTTTAAAAACAAATCCTAAAAATACTATGACATCTCAAGCCACAGACAAGTACTGAGGATGCAGTAAATATATTTCTACAGGGTTTTCATTTAAAGATTAACTCCTACTACTTTAATCTTTTGGAAGACTGTGGCTTTACTTCACATTTTTTACTGTACTGGTGGGTAAATATACTCTGGGAGTAAATTTTTGATTACCTTACTGAATAATTTCATTTTGTAAAGACTGCATTTTCCTGTTTCACAGAAAATGCTGGTTTAGAACAAAATGTCTGTAAATGATTCCCAAAATGCAGCATCTCAGTGTTAAGATACTGGTTTTCATTACTGCTGCAATAACATAGAAATAACTATATTATAGAAAAAAACTACATTATAGAAATGACTATATTATAGAAATGGAATGTCTATTGCCTGCTTTTGCTTTATAGACAGCAATTCAGTCGCTGCATAGGTTCATTTTGTGACTGTTCAGCACAGTAGGTTAGATGAAGGATTAGCAGTTTAAAATAGACACATACACTCTCCATTTCAGTGCAGCCCAAAGACTTTTCCTCTCTTGCTGGTTGGCATCATTATGCAATAAAAACAACACTCTCAACATTAACCTCCTTGTAAGTTTTGTTTTGGCTCAAGGACATGTTGAATGGCTAAACCTTGATCCTGTGCCCAATAAAATCAAAGTTTCCTTTGATTTCAATGGCATAGGCAAAGATCTTAATGAAACAGCAGGATCTGCTGAGTAAATTACAACAATAACAAGTAGGGACACATTTGTGAGACTAAAAATATCTACTGTGCTGTACTCTGAATGTTTTGAAGGTATGCCACTCACAAAATATAATAACCTTACACAGACAAATTGACCCACTGTTTTGTTTGAACAGTAGGAAAATGCTTTTTGATTTTCTCTAAATATATTGATCACTTATTCAATAGTTTGTATTCACTGCTTCTGTCTGTATTCAATCTACAAACAAAAGCAGTCATTTCACCTTTCATAAACATTGCCTTCCCACTGCAAATAAAAAATGGAATAATTAATATAATTATCTTTTATTCTGAATGTCTTGTGGAATAAGGACTTAGAAATTTTCACCTTTTTTTTAAGAAATAAAAAAATAAAGCTCTTCCTTTGTAGATTGTGAATATTCACAATTTGCACAGTCATAGTTAGATTGCATTAATTTTTTTCTCTCTGCTGATTAAAGAAACTAACACAGCATGAACTCTACATTATGCAATCAAAGACCCCATTGAAAAAAAAATTAAAATCTTATAATAATTATTCAGGCTTTTAAGGTTTAGCTATCTTTTCCAGGGAATATCCAGGCAAGGAAAGCATGATTGTGCTAATGGTTAAAAACAGAATAGAAATAACATGATGAATGCAGACAAGTCAGGAAAGAAGAAAGAAGGAGAAACATCACTAGCCTCACAAAAATTTTTAGAAAGGTGATCATTTTAGAAATTGTTCTTTTTAGTCAGAATAGCACTCATTGTTCACTCTAGGGTACCCCTTTTCCCTTCTCCTTTTTTGACTCTTTCAGGTCAACTGGTGCCCTGTTCTTGCTGTGCTGCTTTCACTCCATGCAACAGTAGAAGCAACAGTAGAACCAGCTGGGATTCCCTGTCTCTCCACCAGTCATCACTTACTGTTTGCCACTGCCTGAAAAAGAGACAAGAAGTGGACATGCAGTCTTTTCACTACCCTAACAGCCCAAAATTCAGGAATCATCCAAAAGGAATCACTTCACTGTTTGGAAAACACCTGCAGATCTGTCCTTGCAAACATGGCCCTAGAGGATTGTTCTAGCTGCTGGCAGTACCATCCTAATTCTCTGCAAACTGAACTTCACCTTCTGTTTGGTACATAGGCTCCCTTAGGTTTCAAAAAAACATGATTCATTTCTTCAGGCTGCTTAGTTTTCTGAAGATTGGGCCCTCAGTAAATGTAAGGTAATTGTAATTATAATAAAATGAATGCAATAAATGATCCTATAATACAGTGTTAAGTGACAGATAATTGCCGAGTACTATAGATACACTTCTGCCTTTAATTAAAGAGAAGCAACCATCTCATTTATTCCAGTTAAATTGGAGATGTAATTTTTGAAGTTAGCATCAAAGACCTCATGATTTAACCTTACCAAGTACACTACTAATAATAAATTTAAGTGTACTTACATTAAGCAATAATAGTGGCTTTTCATTTTATTACAGGGTAATAATTTGGTCTTAGGGTAGATAAACCAGTAAGGACAAAGCAGTGAATTGCAGAGTAACACAATATTATTATTAACCCACTGCTACAGCAACCATCATTGAAACTGATGCTATTGAGCAAGAAAAAAAAGCTGTTCCTGAAGAGTCTTAAAACAAATATTTTTGAGGCTTAAGTGACTGGGCATTGAGGTCTTAGGGAAGATTTCAGTAAGCAGTACTGGATCATCCTGATCTGTTGAAACAAGGCACTGCTATGCTGCAGTAATAAGCAGATAGGACTCAGTTTCTTCATAAAGGGAAAGCCCATACTTTATTCACATAACTCATTTTTATACAGTTTTCACTGACCTTGTGTTGAACTCCAATTGGTTAGTAGTTTTCTTGCTATACAATTCATTGATTAGAAACTGGTATTTTACCTCTCCATCAAAAGTATCTATTCTTGGATTGTTTACATATCTTCTTCACTCATTCTCGTGGGACAGATTCATTGTTTATGTAGGTGCAAACTTATTTTTCTCCCCAAGAATAGGCTGCTGTGTTAATGGAGTTTTCGTTCCTCTGATTCTTTCTTATGGGAGATTACAAGTTACTGCTAGCTTAGCTAGAGTAGCAGAGCCTCAACCATATTTTACAAGACCTTTCTTTTATAATATCTATACCTGTCTGCAGCACTGCTACTGCAATTAGTAGGTATTAAAATGAATGGAATAATTTTCTGAAGTCAGGGCAAGTTTCTAAGCAAATAAACTGTGCACTGCTTACTTCAGTTTTCTGGGGTACAAAAAGGAGGATACACACTTTTTCCCATTTTAAAATGGTATTTTGCAAATAATGACATGGTTTCTTTCCTTATTTATTAGAAAAAGCAGTGGAGATATAAAAATCTTTGTAATACTAACTGGCATTCGATAACTTTGTGTTATAGTATAACATTGATTCTTCTGGTAAATCTGATTTGAAACCACTGAAGCAATGGAGGTTCCATTAGGTAAAATATGTCACAATGTATTAAATCTCACTCCTCTCCATTAGTAATGATGAGTATTCATTTGTTTCATATAGTATACCACTTTTAGGAATACACTTATTGGCACTCTGTTGTCAGGCTGAAAATATTTATTCTAATTATATCAGTTCTTGCACCAATCTTTTCATTAAAAGTAAAACTGAAGCAAAACTTTACAATTAATTCCGATTATTGCCAAGGTCACTGCAGATGATTAAGAACTTCAAATGTACATTTAACAATTTTCTTCTTGAAGAGTTTCATAGCAGAGTACTCAGATGTGTGTTCCTTTGGGGAATTCAGATCACAAACTTAAATAGGTATCTACATCTTACTATTTCAGAAAGCCAAAAAACTTTTACAAGAAGACAGCAGACCCTTGAAAGGATCACTACTAGCAACATTCATTAACATCTTGTGAATCAGATGCAAAAAATCCAAGTGGCTGAAATAATGAGATCCACCACTGCCATCCAAATTTCTGGAAAAGAATGGGAAAATATATTATATAAAATATTACATGATATATTTTATGATGCAATGCTTTTATTTTGATCACTTTTTCCTTCAAAGTAAATGTTTCAATCTGGTAAACATTCTTCATTCCATATTGAAAACAGAACATTATTTTAGAGAGTTCCATTTTTGTCTTTTCCCATGAACTAAAGGTGCAGGACAAAAAAGAACTTCTCAGTATTAGAACTCAAGGAAAAAATGAAGCAGTGTGGGCAAGATGTAAAGATTTCTCTAGAAGTTTCTCTAGAAATCTTTAGATTTCTCAGAAGTGCAACCTTACCTCAGAATAAGCACATTTCCAGAAACACAGAACAAAAAACATTTTGCAAGACAGAGGTCTTGTATGCTTGATTCTTTTCTAACCTGAGACAGAATGGAGGTGGCACATACCTCTGTTATCACAGAATCATAAAATCATTTAGGTTGGAAAAGACCTTTAAGATCACTTAGCCCTGCCAAAACAAAACACCCCAAAAACAAAATACAAAAACCTTCACAGACACAGCCAGCTCAGCTGAGCTGGCCACACAGTAATGCAAAACCACAAAGAATTTTCAAGGTGCTTCTCTGTAGTTGCTTATAAATAGTCTCTGACTATCAATATTCCTTCATAGTCTTTGTAAAAATCACTTTGCCTAGTTTTAAATGCAGAGGCAATGTTCCCATACTATGTATTCCTTCTGAATCAGTACATAAAGAGGTACATTACTCGTGTGGACTGATGCCATCTATCCTAGTGTACAGGATTTTGAAATTCAAGCATCAGAAACCAGTAAAATACAGTCTTCATGCTATTTTTATTCCTTTTAAAAGAAGATACAATATATATTGAATTCAACTCAGCTACTTTGAAGGCAGTGAGTCTATGAAGTCTGCACTGGTGAACTGGTAAATTAAAAAATCAGAACACAACTCTTTTTTTTTCCTCATACTCTTACTGCATTAAATGAACATGAGGATTGAAAAGCGAAAATAGTGAGAATGGCTGAAATAATGAGATCCAGCACTGTCATACAAATTCTCAGGTGTTGAAGGATTTTATTTCTCATTTTAAACTACAAGCCTCATTAATTTTCTGTTTTCTTTTGTAGCAAAATACAACACAAATACAAGTACATGGAGGAAAAAAGTAGCTTTTTTATCAAAATCACTTAAGTGATTTATGAGTTGAAATTGCATTTGAAATCAGTAACACTGGGACTTAAATCTTTGCATAACTCAGACAACTTTGAAACTCTATGTAACATTCCTGTTTGGAAGGGACAAGAGGATGGGTTGCTAAGATGGAAAAGTAATGTGAAGTTTGAAGGCAATCTCTGCTATGTATATTTATATCTATTTCAAATATTAAGTTTATTTTTAAGTTTAAGTTATTTCCAGTACAGGGATTTCTATGTTGTCCTGTCTCTTTGGCCTTACATTACTAATACAGTGGAAAATTGAATATGATAAAAATTGAATAATAGAATACTAGATTATTAATCAAATGAAATAATATTCTAATAATTTAATAAACAAAATAGTGAATAAAATGGGCTATGATGCTCTTTTTGTACGCAGTGTGAGTGAGAGAGAAATTGCTGTTACTGTGCCTCTCATGTTGCTGAGGAAGAATTCAGACATAATCTTGCAGGAACACAATGAAATAAAAATTTCTTCTGGCAGAAATAAATTAACCATCTCTTGTTCAGCTAATATTAACAGAGCATATCTCTCTAAGTGTGTGAGTTGATAATAATTGTTTTCTGTTCAAATGCATATACTATCAGGTGTATGAACAGCTAAAGGTGTAACATGAGTTTTTCTACATTTTGTCTCCCTCCTGTTCTCTTTACCTCATATATTTTTTCTTGCATTATAACATAGCATACATATCACCTTTTTCTGAACACCTCTTACCACTACACATGAGATTTCATGTTTGTTTGTTTGTTTCTGAACACTAAGGCTGGCCTAAAATTACTTTTCTGTACCAGAAAACTACTTTTTTTTCAATTCAGGTGGAATTTGTACAATAAATTTTATTAAGGGAATTATTTTGAAACCTACATTAAAGAAGAAAAAACAAGTGATGGCAACTGCTTGTATTCAGTGCTTCAGCAATGGGATGTTTACTTGGATTTACACAAAATTCCAGCCTCACTGTGAGCACATACATATGCATTCAACTTTCTAGAAACTGAAAGGGTGCCAATGGAAAAAATAGTAAGTAGTCCAGTTCTAGAAATGGGATCATTTGTTGAATGAAAATTCACATGGAAAAAAAGTTCAAAGCCTCCATTTGATGCAGAACAAAAATTTGAACTTAAACCCTTTATATCTTGCATGAATATCTTAATCTCTAGCTATTTAGATATTCTGATGCAGATCTTTCACAGTCTTTGCCTGTGTTTCCTCTTTGTATAAAAATACTTAAATAGTCATTATCCTAGACTGCAAAATTTATTCCAGCCTGGCAGTTAGGCCATTTGCCTTGTTGATGGATTTCAGCTAATGCACTAGCAAATATCTAACAATTCATCTGAATTGTGACAGACTCTAGAGGAGGGACTGAAAGCACTTTCCCAGGATGTCCCCACAGCTTAGAAAACTA
This sequence comes from Cisticola juncidis, assembly GCA_013400215.1. Taxonomy (NCBI): domain Eukaryota; kingdom Metazoa; phylum Chordata; class Aves; order Passeriformes; family Cisticolidae; genus Cisticola; species Cisticola juncidis. The sequence continues at coordinate 1,572,821 of VXBR01007128.1, read as the reverse complement.
GTGTTTTGTTTTGTGTCAGATGGAATATTTCAGAACCGAACAAAAACATTTTGATTCAATTTTGCAATGCAGAAAATAAAAAAGCATTTTAAACTTTTGGATATATACTTTACAGCTACTTTCTGCATGCAGTTCAGACAAGGGAAGAAGGGACTTGCATAGCCACGCCCAGCACCCTGGTATCCTAGCTTCCATCCACAAGAAATTATGGTGCAAATAAAAAATAAATGGGAAAAGGTCAGAGAGACACATTTGCTAGATAAGATATCTGCAGAGCAGAGAGTTGATTTCACACAGAAAATTTGGAAAGCCTATACTCATGTTGTGAAAGAGAAAAAAACAAAAGACTAATTATGTGCCTTGGTTGAAGTAAGATTTCAGAAACATGTAACATTTTCCTGAATTAATAAATGTTTTAAGAGTTTGAAAAACCTAAATTTATAAATGCTTTGCACATTATCTGCAGCAACAGCAACTTTATGCATGCATGAACTTAATGAACCAACCCACAAAAACAAAGAAGATTATTAATAAGATATTTGCTCAAGGCAGGCTAAATGAGTTGCCTCTGAGAACATCAGAGAGGTCTCTAATGATAGGCAGAAAGGCACAGCTGTTGTTTTCTTTTTGTACAAAGATAGTGGTCAGTGAATTTATTACTGGGTGACAAAAGAAAGATTTTGTAGGACTTTGGGTATAAATATTTAAATATATTCTTCATCTCCTCTCTTTTTACTTCTTTTTATGAAAGAAGTAACTGCTCTTTCATTGCTCTCAATTTTTCTAGGGTTTTGTTGCCTAAAATTAATTTTATTCACTCTTGCTGAAATGTTAGAACTTTTTTCTTAACAGAAAGAAAAAGTGTAATCAAAAGCGAGCTTGATATCCTTCTGAAACTGAGTTATCATTTTGAGTCACTTCTTTCCATTGTTCTTTCTTTTTAATGTGCTTATGGGGCCATTAATCCTTCAGATGAAGGGAAGTTACTTTCCTCAGAGGTAAGCAGGAAAAGACCAAAATTTAACCTTTGGGTCAAGGTATTTCACAACCACCTCCACCTTCTAAGAGCCATCATTTCTTTTCAAGGGCTGGGTGAGTGATCCTCTTGCTTTTGAAGCCTACCACCCCACCAGTCCTTCATGACCGGTCTCCACTAGTCTTGTGTCACTGATGAGATGTAAATGAATCATTTCTCCTCTTCCCCACAAAAACTTAATCATACAAAGCAGTAATCTTTCAGTTCTGTACAACTAATCTTACAAAGCAGCCTAAATTAATTAAAAATTAATTTAAAAGATTAAAAATTCCATATCCTCCACACCAAGATTTTTGAACAGAAATATTCTTCATTACAGGTCAAAATTCCTCATGTAAAGTGTAAAATTTTACTAGTTTTATTAGGTTATGCCAACTTGGAACCAGTAATATTGAAGCTCACATTTTCACCAATCAAACCTATTAAAAACCTCCTGAGGAAGGTTTTCTTTAGTTTTCTAGCTCTGTGGTGAATTATGAACCTCTGGTGACCTTAAAACAGAAAATAAACCCAAACCACCATCACCACCACCTCATCCCCCCAAAAAAAACTTATCAAATCCCTTACATACTTTGTCTGGAGTGGATATTTAGAAGAATCTATGTGCAAAGGCTCTTTATATGGTGTTTATGATAGTGATATTTACTGTATTTTCACCATCTGAAAAGATATATATGTTGAGGATGGACTCTTACACAAACATATACTTTCTAGAAGGCAAATCTAAAGCGGAAAGAAAACTAAATAAACCCTAACCAAGATATTAAGATGGATACTTTATGCACACACATATAGAAAAAATTATGTTAAAAAGAAAATTCATAATGGAATTCACACAAACAATATCCACAGAATCAGTAGCTGACTGGAAACAGCAGATTCACTGTGGAATGTGCATTCAGAATCTTGTGTCAAGATAAGGAAACAGGAGACTCATCATAAGAGCATAGTTTCATTAAGTGGAAATTGAAGACTATTTTGCTTCATATTAAGCCTGATATTCTGATCATGAGTAAAATACAGGATAAATATTGTCATGAAATCAAAATCTGTTAATCTGGTCTTAAAACATAACTGTTTTAAGACCAGAAAATAAAATACTTTTGTTTTCAGCTGATGGATCTAGTTCAGCTTGAAAGAAATCAGCTGTATTTGTGGACTGTTACTATAGAAATTTTCTCTAAGCATTTTTGGTCTTTAAATAGAGCTCACTGAGGAAGCTCTGCAGTCTCTCACCAGTTAGGTTAAACAGGTAATTTCATGGTTATTATTTATGCAAGTTTCTTTAAGGTAACAGGCTTTCTTTTTTTCTACAATTCTTTATGTCTCTATTGAGTTTTTCACTATACTGATCCTGTCTAGTCAAAATAAGGTCTGGTTCTCTACTTTACTGCTTCCTCAACCCAACAGCACTCTCTCTGTGATACAATCCCACCTGTGATTTACATCACCAGAGCTAAAACTTAACAGACCATGAAATTTATTGCATATTGTTTGATTCATTCGTGTTGAGCCATACAGAACACAAGCTAAATTGTAAATTTATCTCATATTGTTTTCAGACTGAATGATTGGTCATAGTTCACATGCAAATCTGGAGCTGCACTGAGAATTTTAACTGCTTCATAAAAGTTAATGTCAGAGGTTTTCTGATGACTGCACCCATTTTCTTTAATGGCCTTATTATTTATTTATATTTCTACAACAAGCTTGATGCAAGTCATTCTTTCTTACACATTTTCTATAGCTCTAATACATCAGTTTATTTTTAGACCCCTTTCTCTTCTGCTAAGTAGCATGAGGAACAGACAGTAAAACCAAAATATTTCCTTCCACTCAATAACATCAAGTTTCATGCTTCATTTTTCTTCCTGTTTTCCCATCTGTTGAAAACCTTATGTGATTCTGGAGTGTGTTTCTTGATGCATACCTTCCTCTCTGTTTTTCTTATTTGAAATTGCTGTCACTGTTCATGTCCACATAAATTTAACACTGCTTCAGTCAAAATTCTGGGATGTTGTTAGGAATGAGCACAAGAAAAACATGAGTAAGAACATAAAGGCATTTAGGGCTTTTTCATTGAAACCTACCAAGAGCAAATGTACTTCTTGCTGAAGTCACATATGTTTGATACTGAGATACTAGAGGATGGAGCTCTTGCTAGCAGCATGCATACAGCAAACATCAGTCTTTCCATCCCAACACAGTTGAGTTAAATTCCGTCATTCTCAGTCTTTTGGACTGATATGAAGAACAGAGGCCTAAAGATATTTGCATCAATGCAAACATCATCCTTCAGGTAATTACTGCTTCATTAATCTGGAAATATAAAGAAAGGACCTGGTCTGAGAGAAGGAAATAGCTGAGCTGCTTGAGCTTTTCCTCACCACACATTCCTCACAATCTTGGAAATGTCACTTAGGGCAAGACAGTTACCTTTATGCTACTCAGTCACCCACTGCTTTTCTTCCCTGACTTCTGTTATTGAATAGTAAAGGCTCCAAATCTCACTGGAACTGTAAAAGTAGTGATAGTCATTGAGTGATTTATAAATAATCCCTAATTAAAATCTGTAACATTCATATGCAGAAAGGGGAGAAGGCTCAACCCTGCTCCAAGGCCAAGTATTATCTGTTGATTGTGCTCTCAGCATGCTGCAGGCTCCTTTACAACACTAAAAGATGGCACTGATACTTTCATTTCAAAATCAAAGGATTACTTTAATCCATATTCTGCACAATCAATTTTGTTAAATATCCTATAAATAAGAAAAAGAACCCCAAGGCTATAGAGGGCCCTGAACAAGAATAGAAACTCTGTATTGTCCAGTTTTCAAAAATTGACCAAAAATCATGAACCTGGAAAAAAATCAAACAGGTTGACTTTATAGCCAGTTGTAAGGATGTAATTCTAATATTTCAGAACATAATGATCACAAAAAGTTCTTTTTCTACTGTGCTAAGCCCAAACCAGCAAGACTGCCAACTTAAAGGTTTGTCAGAATGGTGAGAGAGATGAGCTTCAAAGTGGGCAGAGGAGATAACTGCAAATTATGGCGTATTCCTTATGCTTTCAGACAGGTAACATCTGATTTGTCACTGAAAAGAATATCACATCTTCTTAAAGAAAGTGCTCAAAATATATGACTCTCCATTTGAACTTATCTGTTTGCACAAGGATAGCACTTTGGCATGAGAGCTGAAAGTTCTTTCTAAATTGAGCAGTGGATATTACTAAGTTATCTACTAGCTTCCTTTTCCTATTGATACAAAATCAGGATGAAAAAAGACATTGCAGAGTTTTCTTTTAAAATTGTTTTTCTGAAATTAATAGTGAGTACTTTAGCAGTAACAGGCAACTGTGTGACTAATTTACAGCTTCTCAGTGCTTTTAATCCATTTATTGCAGGATGTGGGAGTTCTGAGGATACTCAAAGCTATTTCTTCTCTGTGAGGTGTAGTAGAATTTTAACTAGCCTCACTACTTCTCAGCACAATCACTAAAATAAATGTGTGATATATAATCACATTTTTTAGTTAATTTAGCTCTTGAAATAGCATATCAGGTCTCAGGAGAACAATTCACCAAGATAAATACACAGAATCTATCTAATCTTAGCCTTCTGAACACTTGTTTGGGGTTTTTTTTAAATTTTTATCCCTTAAACTTAACATCCACTTTCTGTGAAGGATGGAAGTGTGTTGCATCTTAAAGGTTTCATCCAGACTTGAAATGCACATAAGCCTATTTACAGCTTAATTTGCTGCAGGTAAAGATTTTGAAAAATCATTAGACTCAGTAGATATGATTTTTCTAAAGGCAAAAACTTGGTAAAATAGTATTATAAAAATAATAATAAAAAAAATATAAAAGTAGAAATGTAAAAGGTGAATTATTTCCCTACCAAGGGCTCCAAAAATTTAAGCAAGAAATCCCACTTAAGTTGGGGCAAGCAAAAGTATGTCAGTCTGCTACTCAGGTTCATCTGTGACCTTGTTTGCCAGTATAGATATAGCTTTGTCCTTAATTTCCAATGTTATGGCAGACTTGCAGCTAGTCACTGTCATTTTACTCTACTTGAAGCCACAGTTTTCTAGACTAGTGATGCTAGTTTGGGTTTTGCCTTTTTTTCTATGTTCTCTGTATTCTTCACGCATATATTTGTCACTCTGTCACCTGCTGTATTAGTGACTCATTTTCCCAGTACTTTTTCATGGCCTTTCACTAAGCAGAAAGCCAAAACAAATTCCAGAGCTCCAAGCCCCGGGGAGCTACAAGGCCCCAGTGCTACCTTGGTTCTTCCTGGGAACCAAGGCCGAGAACAACTCCTTGAGATAATTTTTCATGGGCAAAGTACAGCCAGTGCCAAGGTGGGGACCCCAGAGAAGGGGCTTGACCTGGGTGGGAACTGGATCACCCCTTGTCCTCCTAATTGGTGCTTTTTATCAATTATGCTAATTTCCTAAAACCTATAAAAATGTACTCACCCCTGGAGGGGATGGACTTTTGTGAACATCTTTCCATAACTGCACCTGAAGGCCTTCAAATAAATATTCCCTTTTATACTACCTCCTTACTAAAATGATCTCAAGTTTCATTTCCAGAAAGAAAAAGGCAACTCTAGAGCTGGCTAAGCCATGCTTATCTAGTAAATCTGGGATCCCTTGTCAGTTTGTTCTCCCCCCATGGTTGGTACTCTGTCAATTTGCTGCTACACCCCACTGGGACTTTAAGTTTTATAACTTTTAGTAAGACTGCATGCTTAGAACTCTTGCCTCCGAGACTGATGCATTTATATAATAAACAACTTTGTGATAATCAGAAAATGCTCTTGGCCTTTTAAGACCCTAAATCCACGGACAGCTCAACATAGATGGTGCCCCGTGTGAGGCTCAAACTCACAACCTTCAGATCATGAGATTGTGAACAGCTCGATAAATGACTTTTATTTTAAAATTAACAATTGAAAGCTTTGAAAAGGATATAAAAATTTTGAATTGAGATTATTTTCTACCACTCAAAATCACTGTGGGTATAAGGAGTACTTTACAGGATTTTTCTAAGTGATTTTTATTTTATTCTATGCAATTATTTTATTATTTTTTATTCCTTAATCTAAGTGGGAAACAAATAGTCAGCAACTATCACAAAAGAAGTTAATTATGTATAAAGTTTCAAGGTGATGAAGAAAATCATATTCACAAAAGCACTGAGAAAGGAAACACCCTTTTTGAGGAAAAAAGACCAAGGGACTGTGGAAGGAACAAATGAATTCAATGTCCTCCTGCTCAAAAGTTCAGCATCAGGTTTGCTGTGCCATTCCCAGGTTCTCTCTGCTCAACACAATTAGCACACTCTCAACAGTGAAACATCTGGAGTTTTTGGACATTTCTGCAACTGCCCCAGTCAGTCCATGGGAGATTCAGAAATCACTGGCAAGAGATTCCAGGGCTTTCTATTCCCTTTTTTATCCCCATAAGGAAAAGATTCCCCAATAGCAAATCTGTAGATATTTTCCTCAAAGCAGGAAGTGTGGAGAGACTTGAGCATCCCGGTCCCTGATAAACCCTGAGAACCTCCCTTACATGGAGCATTCTCTCAAAAATCAAGGAGAGATTTACTATCCCACAATTTGATATTAAATAATGCATATCAAAGACAGAACTTTCCTCCTTAGCTTTGTCAACTATTTAAAATAATGTACAAGTAATTTCCCAACTACTTCTTGCCTGTTATTATTTAAGAAAGCACTTCACATGAAATTTTTCCAAAACCATAAAATGCATCTAATGAACTTATCTCTTCCAATCCTTTTCATTCATTATAGACTAGAAAAACTTCACTAGGTTTATTTAGTGCTTTGATTGTAATTTGCTCACAAGTAAGATTTTTTTAGCATTTAACAAAGGCAAGATGTATGGGAAAAATAATATACCTGCCCAAAATAACAATATTTGCTCCTAATTTCCTTTATGAAATTACTCACCTTCTTTAGTATAGTATTTCAGTCAATTCTTCATAATATGTGATTTATAACTTCAAGGAAAAAAATATTAGATGCACCATTCCAGATGAACCAGATTATTTTAATTTACAAATTAGAATCTTTCTAAATTACAAAAAGTGGTCATTTGCTGACATTCTATACCAAAACCCTAGATAATCTGTGGCAGCACATGACAGCCTCTTCAGTACTTTGTGAAACGACTTTGAGTGTTAAGATTTAACCAAAACCACATTTTTATAATATAATCTTTGAACTTTGATTATTTGGCATTAGGTAGAACTACAGAGACCTAGCTATGTTTTGACATTTCATTTGGTATTAACAGAAACTAAAAGTCAGCAGGATATCAGCAAGGAAAACATTTAATTTAAATTTATTGATGTCTAAAGGGATCGTGTGTGTGTGTGTGTTCATGAAACAAGTGGATTTAAAAAACTAAATTCTCAAATATAGTTTCTCCCATGGTTTATACACAACATTAATTTCTTAGACAAAATTAAATTGGCAACCGGTGCCTGCAATATTGTTTGGTGCAAATCACTAGTATTTTATTTCAAGTAATTAAAGCAGATTAATATATTGAAATAAACTCATTTACTTTTGTTATCATGGAAGAAAGGTTTAAGACAATGCAGCTAATAAATCAAATAATTGCAGTAGTGTGCTATGTCTCATATGGAAACTGTGTTTTTCTCTAACAGAAGGCAGAGTTGTGTTACTAATGCCTCCTTTCACAATTTTACTGTTGTGTTTTCTAAGCATACAGAAAGGGATGAATGCCTATGTATAATAAGATGATTATAAATGCCTGCTTTTAAATGCATATACTTCAAAATACCTTTGCTTTTCAGAAAATTAGAAACGCTGAGAAAATTCATGTACAAAAGCATGCAGTTCAGGGATATGAAACATTCTATTGAGATACAACAAAAGTACTGGGGAAGTAGTACACCTGGAATGCAAGGCAGTTCAAGGAAGAAGAAATATTTTAGTAGAACTAGTAACTGTATGTAAGAATCTTTAAAGAAAAGGAGCGTTAAATACCTACATGCCTACAGTTTTCCAGGGTGATGGAACCCCATGAACAAGAGGTATCTCTGTACACTAAATAAGTTCAGAAGAAGTTTAATGATTCCAGCTGAGGTGGAAGAAAGAGTACTCTATCTAGTAAACAGAGTGGAGGAGTCAGCTCAGACCATTTTAGAGGAGAAAAGATTCCATTTTAGCTGAAGAGTCAAATACAGCCAAATACAAAGAAGTAACTTCAACCTTGGACTACTGTGGACACAGTTTGCAGAAAAATTTTTTTCCTGGTACTGAAAACTACACAAGGGGAGATAAAAAGCCAATCTTCTGCTTTATTTTGGACAAGGAAATAACCAGGCACAAGTCTTCCTGAAGTACCTGTAATGAACCAAGCAATAGGTGAGATAGATAGATAGAGACAGACAGACAGACAGACAGATGTGTACATGCATCCAAATATACAGACAGAGAGACACCAAAATTACCTGGTTTTAACAACATATTTGTACCACTTGTCTTTGTATCTATCAGAGATGCCTCATTTATGCTTTTTAGTACCTGAAGGGAGCTTATAAAAAGGAGGGAGAAGGACTTTTTGTATGGTCAGATAGTGACAGGACAAGGACCAATGCTCAGCATATGCTGGGATTTTGATTAGATTTGATAAGCTATGATGGACAGGGAGAAATTCTTTACTGAGAGGATGGTGAGGCAATGGAACAGGTTGTCCTGAAAAGCAGTGGATGCGCCACCCCTGGAAGTGTTCAAGATCAGATTGAATGGGGCACTGAACAATCTGATCGTGGCCTCCCTGCCCATGGCAGGGGAATTGGAACCAGGTGATGTTAAAGGTCCCTTCCAACCCTGGCCGTTCTTTGACCCTATGAAACAAAAAAGCTGGTATTTCTTTAGGGAAACATTCATGAATCTCAAACACTGCAGTGGTAATCTCTCTGTTTCCATAAATTTCCCAACATTTACAGCCAGTAAGGTATCATTTTTTTTTCAGGCAGGCAAAATATAAAATTACATTCAAGTCCATCAAAGACATAAGTTTTATTTTTCTCTTTTTGTGCAATATAGACTTAATCACTAGCCATTTTAGCCATTTTTCCAGAATGGATTGATATTTTTGACAAGAAGACTTCATGTTTTGACCTCCTCCAAACCTGAATCTGCCCAAGATATCCTTCAAGCAGCGTTGTGAGCCCATTCATTTTTTAGATCAACACACAACACATACATACACACATATTCATGGAGATCTGTTGTGTGGCTGCTTCTTAAAAGCTATTTGAAAAATGTTTATTCATTAAAAGAAATGTTATCTCCAGAAATGAATTCAAATTGGCTGAAGCTCAAGTTTTCCACAAAGGTCTGTGGAACCTGTGCTTTTGTTTATTTAGAACAGTTGTCTTAATTTGTAACATCAGCTTCCAAAAATACTTTGCTTTTCATTCAAATTCTTATTCATTTTAAATACCCTTCAAGCAGCCATGACCTAATATGGCCCTAATGAATACTTGTATTTGACAGACTGCATGTCCATTCTGTTTCATGATGCAATTTTGCATTTTATCCCCTTTGTTATTCAAATGAACTTCTGATAAGTGATGAATATGACCCAGTATTTAGATTTAATTAATTGCACTGGGTAATCAGATATGGCCAAATGACTGTGTGGTGTCTACAAAGCTTATATATAGTCTCTTTTCTTTTCTATATTTTTCAGACTTAAATATGCATAAAATACACAGTAGCTAACTCAATTCAAATATACGGCATAGTTAATAAAGATCTCAGTAATGACCTGGTACAGAAAATGAGGCATTTATTATTCTACAGACATCCACAGCTGTTGGATTTTTTTACTTCTGAATGCATCATTCTGAAGCCAGCTTAAAAGTTAATATAGCAAATTGACATAGATCTACTCTCATTTATTACATTTCTGTAAGTGAGAACAGATCTATAGGAATTCTTCACACAGCTAATTAGATTTGCCTTTGGCAATGTCTGTGGTGTGTATCTAGAACATTAAATGAAGTGTTGCCATCAAACTTCGTTAACAGGACAGCATTGCTTTATCTGATGCATTTTTGTGTTCACATTTCAACTTCAGATTAGATTGAGCTCCTGAATAAACAACTTCAGCTCAATTTAGCTCAGCAGAATTGTACCCAAAATGAAATCAGCTTTGAACATGCCCTGTTGTGTCATTTGAGGTTACATACTATCTTAAAGTCTGAGTACAACTTTCACAAAATGATCTTGGTAATGAATGCTTTGAGACTTTAATTCTTGTTTATAACAAATCCTCAACATTTGATCTAAATACAAAGAGACAGGATCGTTGATGGACTGCTTGAAGTTCCATAAGAGAAGAAATTAGTCTCATGGCAAGGAACACTATGAAATAGTAATAACCAGATCTCTCAGTACCATTGGACTCTATGCTAGTGGAAGTGAAAAGATCTGGAGAAAAGTGCCTTTACAACTCTGAACTATATATGGAAATACAAAGAGGAGTGATGAATGGAGGGATAATAGGAAAAGAAAAGGAGGAAGCTTGAAAAGAACTGAAAAATACATAGATATGAAATAATGTAAAATCAATTAGAAAAATGTAATCCAAGGAAGAATGAGCTTTTCAGTGATAACATTCGGAGTTTAGATGAGATGGAAATGTCCTGAGCTGACTAGTGATAGATATTTCTTTTATCTTAGCTGGCTCCAAAAAATGTATGTAATGTTTCATTTGGTTTCAAAGTGATAAAATATCTCAGTAGAATAGAATAGAATAGAAACCCAGCCTTGTAATTAATGTGAACTGATACCAAGGTACAGGATTATAGATTTACCTATTTCTGACCTCCTCTGTTCCCTTCTCTATAACACAGAAAGACATAAATGATTCTCTTCAAAGAACACCTAAAGGTGCCTTCCAGAAAGGGAGCAATTATTTAAGGTATTAGAAAATTCTTCTTTAGGTATCTGATTCTAGTTGAACTTGTATTATCCTAGAATCATAGCATGGCTTGAATCGGAAGGGACCTTAAAGATTATCTAATTCCAAACCCACTGCCGTGGCCACAGGCACCTTCCACTACACCATCCAACTTGGCTTTGAACAATTCCAGGGATGGGACACCTACAACTGCTCTGGCACCCTCTCCCAGTGCCTTACCATTCTCACAGTAAAGAATTTCACATCTTCAAGGGTAAATCATTGTGGATATTTATTTTATGTCCAGAGACTCTGATGCTTCATAACAGATTTGAATGGAAGAGTGTTGTTCGGGGTCTTTTTTATTTAGAGTGGTCACAATGTTTTTCTCAAGTGTTCTAACCAAACAATGCAATTCTGTTTAACTGAAAGCAAGTGAAAAAACACATTTACACCTAGACTGAATTTTGCAGTAGGATGTTAAATGATTGATGTTATGTAATTTAGCTACAGAACAAGATGTGTTGTTGGGGTTAGCTGTAGCACGTTTTTTCATTAAGGCAAGCCTGTTATTTAAGGAATTAAATGGACAAAGGAAGAGTGAGGTTATACACCTCAATTATTAGTATCTTGCAGGTCTCTTGACTCTTTGTGTTGCATGCCTTAAGCTTGAGAACCTTGTACTTTGTACCTTGTAAGAAAAAGAAAAACATTTATAATTGCAAGGCATGCTAGAGGAAAAGACAATATTTTGTGTGATTATTGAGTGTGATTCTCTCTTGCTATGAGTAGTTTCCTGAGACACAGCTAAAGCTCCTTATTAGCTAAAAATACTAAAAAAACCCCAAACAAGTACAAAATTATTACATTCTGCAGGCTATCACAATATCAGTAGCAATCTTCAGAGAATTTGGTCTTGGAACTTGATCAGTACTTTGGCTGTTGGATCTTATCTTGACTCCATGGTTCTGATATTTGATTATCATCCAGATTTTTGTGCTTGAGAAGCAACCTGGAATTCAAGTATGTTTTCTCATATTCCTTTTAGAACTGAGAACACTGGTATTGAAGATTAATTCAATACACCAAAATCACAGAGGAAAGCAGAATTAGACCTTAGGTGTCTGCTTGTCTAGGCAATGCCCAGTCCTTACATTCCTTCTTTCTGTTATCCACCCCAGTGACTAAACAAAAACACTCTTATGGGGATACTCATGGTAAAACATGAGATTGCTAGGTGATAAAAACTCATCTGCACACTTACAAAGGAGCACAAAAAGACAGTGGGGAAGGTGGAGATACCCCAAGCAATACCCTGCCCCAAACATTCCAGGGCCACCACAGGAGCCATCAACCCAGGAATGAGCCATCTCAACAAGCCCAGAGAAGCACAGGGGCACAGTGGTAGGTGGGAATCCTCAACAGTGACCTCCAAGAAACAAACTCCCTGCTGGGCCCCTTTCAGGGCTGCCCCAGAAGATCCTCAGTCCTGCTCTCCCAGACACTGGAATTAAATAATAGCTAGGATGTGGCAATGTGCACTTACAGCACAGAAAGCCAGCTGTATCAAAAGAAAGCAGTGTGACACCAGGTCAAGGGAGGGGATTCTGCCTCTCATCTCCCATGAGATCCCAGCTGGAGTGCTGCATCCAGCTCTGGGGGCAGGAACACGTGACAGAGATTGACCTGTTAGAGCAGCTTCAGAAGAAAGCCACAAAAAGTGGTCAGAGGGTTGGAACAACGGTAACCAGAAAGACTGAGAGTTGGAGAGGTCTCCAGGGAGACCTTACCGGGGCCTTTCAGAACTTAAAGAAGGCTCTGGTGGTTTGACTTTACCCAGCCTACAGGTGCCCCACCAAGCCACTCTATCAATCCCACTCTCAATCAGATGTGGGAAGAAAATATTACAAAAAGCACCTAAGTTAAGTTTAGGATAGAGTGCTCAGCAATTACTGTCATAGTCAAAAAAACCTTCAGCCGGGGAAAATTAATTTAATTTATTGCAAATCCAACTAGGATAGGATATCAGGAAATAATAAGAAATCTTAAAAGACCTTCACCTAACCTCTCCCTTCTCCCAGGGCTCCACTTTACTCCATAGTTTTCTACTTCCTCCAGGCAAGACAGAGGGATGGAGAATGGAGGTTGCAGTCAGCTCATCATATGTTTTCTCTGCTGCTCCTTCCTCCTCAAGCTCTTCCCCTGTTCTAGTCTAGTGTATCCCCTACAGGAAACAGCCCTCCACTAATTTCTCCAGTGTGAGTCCTTCCCATAAGCTGCAGTTCACAGAATCATAGAATCATAGAAAAAGTTTGAGTTGCAAGGAACCTTTTAAAGGTCATCTAGTCCAAGCCCCTCAGAATGGACAGAGGCAGCTTCAGCTGCAAAGGATTGCTTAGAACTCTGTCCAACCTGACTTTGAATGTTTCCAGGGATGGGGCTCTTCACAGATCTGTGATTCAAACTACTTCAGTGTGGATTTTTTCCATGGGGTGAAGTCCTTCAGGGACAGACTGTTCCAGAGGGGGCTCCCTGCAGAGCCACAGGTCCCATGGGAAAAATGTTCTTCTCTCTTCATGGGTCCCCAGATCCTGGTAGGAGCCTGCTGCAGTACAGACTCTCCATGTGGCTGTAAGTTAATCCAGGGTACATCCACCTGCTCTGTGAAATTTTCCACAAACTGCAGGTGGATATCTGCTGCAGCTACACTGCCATAGTCCACCTCTGCATGGTCTTCGCCACAGAATGCAGGGAAATCTCTGCTCTGGTGCCTGCAGCAACTCCTCCCCCTCCATCTTCAATGGCCTTGGTGTCTGCAGAGGTGTTTCTCTCTCATATTCTCACTCCTCTCATGCAGCTGCTATTGTGAAGAGGATTTTCCCTTCTTCTTAAATACATGTCCAAGAGGCACTACCACTGTCACTGACTCGCTTGGCCTTGGCCAGTGGCAGTTCCATCCTAGAGATGTCTGGAACTGGCTCTATCTGATGTGGGGGAAGCTTCTACCTGCTTTTCATACCTGCAGCCCACCCGCTGCCAAAACCTTGCCACACAAATGCAATACAAGGGTTTACAAGACTAAAAAAGATCTTTTACCAAGGACTGTAGTAATAGGACAAGGGATAACAACCTGAAACTAGAAAATAATAGCTTTAGATTATATATAAGGATGAATTATTTCATTATGAGGATGGTAAGACACAGGATCAGGCTTCCCAATAACTTGTGGATACCTCAGCCCTGGATGAGGTCAGTCTGGATGGAGTTTTGAGCAACCTGATCATGTGAAAGACGTCCCTGTCAACAACAGAGAGGTTAGATTAGATGATTTTAAAAGTCCATTCCATCCTGAACTGTTTCATAGTACTGTGACCCTATGAATAAAAATATCTGCAGCTGGAATGGAGTTTCCCAGGTAATAAAGCTCAATGTAAAACACTAGTCACAGATGCTGATGTAAGAATTCTTAGTCTCTTATGAGACTAAAATTTGCAGTCTTAAAGGATTGACTTACATCTCAGTCAAAGGAGATTTCCTTATAGCTGAGCCATATCACATACTTAAAGCCACGAAATTTCTTAGTTTAGAAATGAAAACTATTACACCATGCAAATGGCAGACCTAAAAGGATGTCATGAAATTGATTCTGCAAATAAGTAAAGATCAGTGTCAAGCCTGAAACTATTTACAAAGCAAAAACGAATGTCAGATGGGGTCAGGATGTCTTCCACAGTCTTCATATAACAATAGAGCAGAGAATATTCAAGTTTTTACTTAATGCTTGTACGAGCCATTGTCCATTGACTTCATTTTATGAGAAATACCTTTTTTCTTCAGGAATTCCAGCACAACCCCCCACCATAAGTGCATTCTTACCCAGGTAGATCAGATGAGAATTATGGAATTATGTAAATCAAAACATGCATCACCCTGCTGAGATCACCACACTGAGATCATCAGAGCTGTATTGGAGAGCAACATTAGCTAAGATTTTCAATTCCAAATTTTCAAATGCCCTAATAGATTCAAATTACTAATATTTTGATCAATAAAACTCTGCACAAATTGTTCATATTTTTATATCAAGAAGGAAATAATCTATAGCCAAATGTTACAGTCTGAAGCATGTGTTCATATTTGCAGTAAATTGTCCAGACCTCAATACAACTGTCACAGGTTCATTAGCAGAGGAAACTAGAAACTGTTTGTTATTTTAAAAGAGTATTTTATTTATTGGATTATCTGGCTAGTCCATGTAACTACATTTAAACTAGACAAGAACATTAAACTTTAGTAATAGTGCAGACAAACCAGCCCTTGGGAAACTTCTTGAAGTAACCCTGAGACCAGATCCTACAGGACTTAAGCCAAGCTTTAAAAAGTAGCTAAATATATTACAAAAATTCCAGGATTCACTGTGAGTTCATATTAATTAATTATTTCACACACACAGAAGACAGGAAAGTAAAATGTTTGTTATGTATTAGAATGAGAATCCTTGAATTACAAGCACTGCTTTATAGATGTGCAGAGACACTGCAGTAAATCAAGACAGCTTGATGTAAAAACTGTGGTATATTTATATTCTTGCTCAAAATTTCTCTTTTTAAACAGTAAGTTTCAGGAATCCTATCAAGTAGTTCTTGTTGAATTTAAAATAATAAATATCTCAGATGGGGAAGGGGGAATTTTGCCCTACATTAAACCATGCAGTCAATGCCAATGTCAGCATGAGATTGCTTTTAATAGATCCTTCAATTCTGGGTTTTGTAGTTTTTCCTTGTAAAGATTATTGCTCAGAACAAGAGATCTTATATTTGGAAAATATTGTTTTCTGAAATTCTTTTGACTACTTTCTTTCCATTGCTTCAGGCCTGATTCCTAAAAAAAAAAAAAAAAACAACTCTGCCTTCTGTTTAGGCTCTATAAAAGTGTTNTTTTTGTCAGCCTTAATAATTCCTAGCATATTTTCATGGTTATCCTGTTCAGGTACTTGAAAACTCTTACCCTGCTAAGTTGTCAGTCCAAGTTATCAACATTCAGTCCCTTGAACCAATCTTTATTAGTCATTCACTCTACCCCTCTATATTTTTTCCAGCTCCTCACTTTTATTAGGAATCTGAGAGCACAGAGTAGGGACTCAGAGGTTTGCTTTTATAAATGGTTGAAAATGTGTTTCAGTTTTATGTTCAATCTTTATTCAACCATGAATTTCAGACTTAACAACAAACCTGTCTTTACCTGTCAAACCACATTATAATTCAGATGGGAAGAAAGACTCACAGTAACTCTGTGGTAATCAATGATTTCATGTTTTAATTGCTGTTGACCAAATTATGCAAGTGATGCTTACCAACCTGCTCTTAGCTGAGCTGCCAAAGAAAACACAGAAGCACAAAACCTGAGGTTTATCTTTTCTTTCCAAGGGTATTACCTGCTTCAGCTACCAACTTACAGCAAAGATTCTTTCTTTTTCTGTTGCTTTCAGTTCAAGGGTAAAAGTGACGAGCTAATGTCCAAGGTGATTCCATTGGACATATGTCAAGTTATACCAGCAAAGGATGTGTCCTTATTGCTACTGACAGACATCAAAAAAAGAGCTCTCACTATTGCCAAAATGCCTTCATAATTGAATGACCATTATGTGGGCCTTGCAAGAGAAAGGAAAGGTAAATTGGGTTAGAGAATTAATGTCAAGACAGCAAGTGTCTCCCTTCTGGTTTTGCACCATAAGATGGTTCAAATGCATTGTAATTTAACACTAGAAGAAACAGACTTTAGAATCTGTTCACTTTGGAAGAGCTAGTAATGTTGATAAAAAGAGATGGATCCATCACCAGCAAGTGTTTAGAGCCTTGCTGTCTTGCACGTCTCCCCGTGAACAAAATTAACTCCTCACTAATTTTTGTAACTTATACAGCAAGCAAATTTAGCAGAGGAAGACTGGAAGTCTATGGCCAGAAAATCAGAGGTGAAACATTTGCTTTATTTAGTTATCCAGTGTCATTTGAGCTGCCCTAGGGCACACAACCTAGCCAGCTGTTGCCAATCCAGGAGGCACTGCTCCAATTAAGTCCTGTGACATATGCACCAGCTTTGTTTGGTTGCCTCAGATACCATAAAGAACTTTAAATGTCACTGGATAACAATGTGGAGACAACTGAATCACCAGAAGGATAGAAAACAGAGCTGCAAATGGGCTTGAAGTGTGTGAATATTCATGCTGCATAGAGGAATATACATTGCATTCATTTAGGCAAACCATGCCATAAGCCCTCCTATTGGAGACAATGGCAGTGTTCCTATTGATTAAACCGAAGAAAATCTTTCCCTTAGCTATTCTGTGAATATTTAATCAAACAAATTGGACCACAGTGAACATCTTTGTGCCTTGTGGTTCACTCCAGAAAGATCTTTATCTAAAGGTAACTTCCATTTTCTGTGAACTAGCAAAAAGAGGCTGGCTTCCTACCAAATCTATTTATCTTTATTGTCTTTTTCTTTCTCTTCAGCTCATGCCATTTCCTGCTCTTACCTTTTTATCGGTTTTGCTGGCCCTTAAGCTAAAAGCACAGCCTGCAGATGTCCAGTCCCATTTTTCTTAGTTGTCTGCCAGAAAAATTGAAAATGAACTTCATAAACCTCCCAATTTTAGCATTTACTAATGGTTTTAGTTGAGAAAAAAACTAGTATTTGGGAGCAGTGGTCTTGGAGTTTCCCTGTTATTTTCAACACCTCAGTTGTGGTGTATCTGAGAGTAATTAAAAATTCAGACATAATGGTAGTAATAATAATAATAATAGCAATAGTAATGCTGATGAAGTTTTCTCTGCTTCTGGAAAGCTGAGAAGCAAATTTGGATACTATTTGGAGGAAATAATAATCATGAACAAAGAAGCAGAAATTATTGTCTTCCTTTCTAAGGACTGCAGTGAAACAAATTAGAAACCACTTAGAAATACAGAGATCATTCCAGTGGCTTACACTGATAAATGAGACTCAGAGTCAAACCCAATGAAAGATGACTAACAGTGTTCAAATTGACCTTTATTTTGATGTGTTATGCTCTGCTGACTTTGTGGAGGAAGGGCGTTCCAGACAGAACTTTCAGCTGGTTCACTGATTCATATTTGTTTGCTGTGCTGATGTATTACTGGCCATATAAATTGTTTAGTGCCACAAGTATGATTATCAGCAGCAGGAACAAGAGGGTGACCATACATGGATTGCCTGATCATTATTTATCTTGTGTCTTAGAAAAATAAAATGCTAGGCAATTTATTTCAGCTTTCACTTGGACCATCCTCACTTTGACCTGTGTCTGCTGTTGTTCTGAAGACACAAAGCAGAGGGGATATTTGTTTTTCACAGAACAAAGCCATTGTTTGTGCTTCAGACCAGAATGACAGCACATAGTATTATGAGCAATGACATTATGGAGACAGCCTGATGGAACTGGGAGTACTCACTATGTACTGAACGTGCAGCAGCTGTCAGTGCCTGACAGAGGACATTCAGTGAGTTACTTTGTTATCAATACTCAAATTCGCCTTAATCACTTTTCAATGTCTTGTCATTGGAATCTCATTCTGTAAACTTTTCTTAACCTTGCAAGCATTTAAACCTAGCAGAGAAACCTGCAGAATTATAAGGTTTTTCTTGGATTCATTTTCTCAAAATTTCCTACAACAAATCCAGAATGAGGCTCTATGCTTTAGTTTGAACAGTGTAAATTGTGTGTGTTCTGAGTATAAAAACTGCTAGAGATACTTAAAACTCTGGGAGTAAATCAAACCAAAATCTTTTTGGGTTGCAGTTTTGCTAATGGTATCACAGAGGACAAAGTTAGGGGGGATGAGAACAGGAAAAGGGATATAGGCTTAGCAGAAATTGTTAATCCTTTGTGTGCAGTACCATTCCTAAACAGATTTAACCCTGAGAATTTAAATCGTTGTGGCTTGCAGCATTTTTATCTTTTTTGGTTAAATTTTGTCAAGATACTCAAAAGCTGTGATATGAAACAAACATTAAAGATCCTGTTTCAAAGCTGGGAGACACATATACCTGCATCAGGATTATTTGTGATCAGCTTATAAAATATCTACCCTCTAATGCAGTAACTCTAACCAAAGTATTTTTAGTCTGATCATGGATATCACCTCAATGTAAAACTAATGTTCAAAGAATAAATTACACAGTGTAAACTGCTTATCCACTCTCACTCTGTAACCAGTGTCACATGGTTCTTAAACAGCTGGTTCAACTGTCTTTATTCTCCTATTAGCTGACAACATTTTTATGATAAAAAAATTCCCCTTGCAAGAGTGCATTCACCTTTCTATCTTTGCTCTTTTTTTCTGTTTCTTTTTTTTTTCTTTTAGCACAAGGATTTTTTTTAAAGAGCAGACAAACATTTGGTTTGTTTCCTTATTATCCAAGAAGGTATTTTAATTTGATCAACTGTTTACATAAGCAGACTTGTTTCAGATCTGATAGCTTATACAATCAAATCAAATGAGGGCATCTATCTCAGCCTAAGCTACAAGCAGAATTCCATCCCAACCAAATCTCATCATACAGCAAAATGGAGCAATATACCCACAGCAAGAAGTTCTCCAAAGTGGAAAAAGCTACCTGTAAAAATATTCTACTAATACTGAAGGCTTATATTTTCATATTATCTGCATTTTTTATCATATATAAATGTACTTCCCTCTTTCTCTTGCAGAAGATACATGCAATGAAAGGTAATATTTAAAAAAATAGAAAATGCTTTGTGTCCCTATCTAGAAAGGCATATTAAATCTTCCTTACAGGTAAAACTTTGGTTTGAAGAAGGTAGAAAGAAAAATTAAGATTGTCACGCATAATTGACATTTTGCATATTATCTTTATCTGCCTCTTAGAGAACTGCATATAAGGGACAATTGTCCTTAAAGCAAAGACTGTACAGGTCATCAGTTCTGAATTCCATTTTTCTTTATTTTTTCCTACAAATCTACTTATTTTTTTGAATTTTTAGCACTAGAATTATTTTTTTAGCACTAGAAAATTAAACCCAGCGTATTTTCTCCTATTCTTCACTATCTTAGTCCCCAACACAGGACATTCCTTTCATGCACAATATTAAGATGGCCCTACTTAATCTGTAGGTCAGGTCTTTAATCAGGTTTAAAAAGGCTCTTTGCTGTATTTGCATAATGCACATTGCTAAGCCATAGCCAATGTGGCAGGCTGAGCTAGACCCCAGGGTTTTTTTGGATGCCAAACTTTTCTCATTTTTGCTGTCTCTACAATTTTAAAAATATACTCATTTACAACTACTTTTTATAAGAAAAATGAAACTTGGAAACCTCAAAAATAATGACATTCTACTGCTTTTGCTTTTAAAGTAGGAATTTTTTTCTGTATTCCTAATGCAATTTTGTAGATTTGAGTAGTGAAGGAATCAATTTTCTGCAGGGATGGAAATACCTTTCAAAAAGTGATGAAACCTCTACATCTTTCTGCTCAGCAGTTGCTTCATGCACCTTCATTTTGCACAGTTTACTGTGACAGTCACTGTGGACGTCACTGTCAGAAGTACATATAATTCATAATACAATAGATATTAGGCTTAGAGCAGTATCATCACATGGAAAACAAATCAAACCAAACTTTTTCCTACTCATTTTGCCTGAAAATCCCTGTCTCATTTTCTGCCCCAGCAGAGCTGGAATGCACAAGGCTTTCCTTTTCTCATGAAACTTTTCTCTGTAGAGGACAGGGTAGATTAATTTATAGTCTGCTGCTGGACAAATGGAAAGACAGCACCACAGGCAAGAAGGCTGCACTCCCTAATTTAAGTCCAGCTCCTAACTGTAGAGATGAAACAATGAGAGGAGTGAGAGGGAGTGAAGTTATGTCCTCCCCTTTCCTTATATCTGCTATGCAAAGCCAAGAAGTGGCATCACCATGTGACACTGGTTGCTCTTAAGAAGGTGCTCGGCATCGAGTAGGTCTTCCTCCCTGTGGTTGACAGCAACTTGCCTTGATGCTCAGAGTTTGAGTTTCATCCCCCAGGATAAGTATTTCCTCTCAGTAGCTGCTGTAATTGTGTCACCATGTGGAGGAACTGAGACCATCCCATGGTGAGCACAGGGTACATAGGCTCCTCTCTGAGGATTCTGGACTGCAGTGTAACAGCCATGTAAACCAGGGATCAGTTCTGCAGCCCTGAGAGTATCTTCTGAGCTGTATCCCATGCCCCCATTTCCTCACTACAAAATTGAAAGCATAATTTCCAGTATATTTGGATTATTTCCAACAGCACTTAGGAAAAGAAAGAAATGGGTCTTCTAGATGAGCTGCTGTGATAACTTTTATAAGGAAAGAGTTAATTTGTTTTTGGAGGGTCTAACTGCATTATATGGCAAAATTCTATTAAAGAATTACTGCTACTACCCATTAAATACAATGTTTATTATGTGACCTGGGAAAAGATGATAAACAGACAATAATACTTCCAAAAAACAGTGATTACATTATGTCCTGCACTTCAGTGGCTGGTTTTGAACATGCAGAGAGTGGTTGCAAGAACAGCTCAGGGAAACTTTGTCAGCCAGCATTTTAAGTGATGTAATAGTTCTCCTGAACACAAGCAATAAGAATTTAGGTCACCCTTTTGGCCTTGAAACAGCTAATATAGAGAGTGACTCACAGACATACCAAGGAAAGAGCTGTAAGAATTTGCTGCCTCCATTTGACCACTGATTCTTTTGTCAGATATTACAGCTCCCATTGCAGAGCTGGGTGAATCACTGACTTGCCACAACCATAAATTGCTGTATTTATAGAGACCAGCAATGAGTTCAATATAATTGCAAGCATCTCTAAGATTAGCACAGGGAGGGAAGACCTTGATTCCACAGTTCCAATGTGGAGTTAGCTGAAGTGGTTGAAGAGATTACTTCCCCCCAGAATGGGGACAGTGAAAAATAAATTCCATTGCAAGTAAACTCCGTAGAGATTATAAATCTGACCTACTTCTCCATACCAGGCAGTATTTAGCCTGAAATATTTTAAAGCTACATGTCCAAAAGGATTAAATATTTCACTGAAGTTTGACCCCTTTAATACTAGCAATTGTTCCATCTGAAAGATTACATTTTTAATTCCATTTGGCACTGATTTACCCCAAAACTGTGAGTTAGATTAGGACCCTAGCAATGGTCCCAGTGCACCATGAAACCTATACATCTTGTTGCTTGAATGTTTACAGAAAGCTAATCACACAATCACAGAATCACAGAACAGTTTAGGTTGGAAAAGACCACCAAGATCATCAAATCCAACTGTAAACCTGACACTGCCAAGTTCACAACTAAATTATGCCACTAAGCATCACATTTACATGTATTTAAAATATCTCCAGGGATGGTGACTCAACTGCTTTCCTGGGCAGCCTGTTCCAATGCTTGATATTCAAGTCATTTCAAAATTCCAAAGTGCAGAGGTGTTTGTGAACGAGCTCATCTGGTATTGAAGCAAACAGAGACAGCTGTAGTGCTTAGAAAAGATACTTACAATAGCATGCACAAATTGGCCTATCTATGGAGTGCATTCCTGGGGAACTTTAGGTACAAGAGGCCTGTGAACTTTGCTGTGACTCTGTTCTCTGTGTTTGTAGCTATGCTCCATTAGCTGTAATAATTGCCTCTGATTAATCAAAGCTAACACACCAAGGTGCTTTATAGAAAAACAATTTCTATCAATTTGGTACCACTGCAAATTGCACTCCAGGGTCTACATTCAGCTGAAGTGGTTTGAAAGTAGCCTAATTCAAAAGATTCTGTTGGACCTCGGTGTACTTCAGTAGATTGATCCTTCAGAGTTTCTCATCACCTTGGTTCTTATCACTTATCCTATTCAATCTCTTCTTTTTCAACTTTTTATTAAATTCATTTCAAGCTATCAGCAGATTCCATGGAAGATTTTGAGTGAAACCAGCCAGAAAATCATTTACTTTAGTGTCCTCCTTTCCTCAGTTCTAGGACTACACAGGAAGGAAAAAATACCTCCCTCTGGTTATTGAGCAGTACAAGAATGTCATATTGCAAAATGTGCACTGCCTTCAAGAAAGTGAAAATTAGTTGCTTGCTAGATTATGCACAGATCATAAGCCATTTAATTTGAATAGTTATGACCATAGAGAAGAGATAATAATTGATATTTTCTGCTATTCTAACTAACTGAAACTTATCTGAAAAGCCATAGGTATATTTCAAAACTTGTTCCTTCTCTGGCTACGATTGTAAACATATTCCTGTAATACTTTTAGTTAGTGGCCTTTACATAACCTGAGACTTCCAATATTTTTAGCTTGGAGGCAAAATGAATGTATGGAAGTTAAAACACAGGAAGCAGTTCCATGCTTCTCATGATGCAGTTGGCTTCAATTGGTAGAGCACCTGAGCACAGACCAAAAGATTACCTTCATACAGCATCTAACTGATTCTTATTCTTGCAGTTCATTTTCTTGCCCTTAATATGGACTTTAAATTACATGATACATCACTGACCCATAATGAGAAAATGCATCATAATAGCAGAAAACCCGGGAGTGCTTCTAGAGTTAACCATAAAAAGTTGATGTTTTATAATATAATGTCTTTTTATCATATATAAAAGAGATTCCTGCTATGTAGGACTGCTCCAGAAAAACTCAGATCAGGGTAATAGTTTAGATCATAGAATATTTGAAGTCAAATCAATTAACTCTGCCAAAATGATTTTTTTTTATTACGCATCATCACTCCCGATGCTAGGAAAAATGTGCTCCACATACTATATTTTTAATAAAAAAAATAGTGGGAAAACTGTAGTTTCTTTCCAGCTGCATTTCTCTTCTAGCCATGTCTTGTGCATTGCTAGTGTGCATGTTCTGCTTCCCTGCACACAGAATCACAAATAGTTGTGTGGTCTCATGTGAGCAAATGAGGGCTCTACCTTTCTCTGTTAGCTGAACAAAGTTCTCAAATACATGATGCCAAAGGAGTTGGTGTCTCATCCATGTCTTTTTAACTGGAAGATGTGAATGAGATGTGGCATCCCATCTTACAGGATGTTTCAGATCATGACACATTCCTTGTTACATTTCCTTTTTAATGTAGTGGAAAGAAGAGGGAGCTAGCTATGTGGAAAGGAATGGATATCTGGGTATATATGAGGGGAATACCTGAAGCTCAACTTTAGTTTCATTGGAACTACACAGAAACAATTATAGTCCCTGGACTGATATCTTGAAATGTGAAGTTCATGTCCTGATTTCCTGTTCCTCCTTTGGATGATGCATAAACCAAGTCAGCAGATCAGACAGATTTATTAAGAAAATATATTCAATAAGCATTTCTGTAAGCTTAAAGCTTATACTAGAAAGACCAGATCCAAGGCTTTGATATTGTCATATAAACTGTACAAACAAATGGTATCACAAAATTTTAATTGAATTTTGCAGCTCTCCAAGAGATTTTTAAACCCATGGGGGGATTTGTTTTCATAATCTGTCAAGCCTTCCAGCAAAACTTTTCATTTCTGTTGCCAAAGTAAGCAATAACACATTTCAAATATGAAGATCCACATACACAGTTGGGGGGGGGGGGGGCCCAGGGGGGGGGGAGGCCTTGTTTGTTTTTTTTAAAGGAAAACAAGTTAAGTGTATTAAAGATTTCAAAGGAGATGACAATGTTAAATTCTTGCAGATCTGCATACAATTATCCTCCTGCAGTCAGATTACCAAAATTTAATCATGTGGAAAGAGCTGAGGAACTGTTTTATGAAGTAGTAATTCCTAGGAAGTTTGGGAACAGGAAAGCAGAAGCAATATCTCTAATCTGCATTCTGTTGGTTTTCTGGAGGGTGTGTATGTTTTTCGGTTGCTTTAGTTTTGCGTCAGTAACCTGTCCTTGTAGAGTCCATTTTGTTGATTATTATTCAGTGCTTGCAAAAGGATGTGCTTTCTTGTTTTTATATTTTTTGTCTATATCCTTGTACTGTATACCCTCTACACTGTTTTTGATGCTAAGCTATTTTACATGCTCAGGTTAAATTTGCACATAACGCTTGAGATGCCAAACATTTAATTACATCCCCCCTCAGATGTTTTTTTTGATGAAGCAGAAGAACCTATAAACCCCTTGTTTTTCCAGTGTGGTTCTGACAGCAAAAAAGCCCTGCTAACAATATGCTGTGATAGCTATTTCAAAGTAGCAGAAACCATTCCACAACTGGACACTTTTGAGTCAAGTCCACTGCGGATTCTGTTCCAGAAAACAGGCATAAACCAAAGCCCATCCCAAGAAGCAGGTGTGAGGCAGTGACTCTCATGCTCAGTTCAGGATTTCCTTTGCTTTTATTTCATTTGTTCATAAGTAGGTAGTGTTTGTTTTCATCAGGTAGATTTTTTTGATTGTTTTTGTTTAGTAGTGAGGTTAGCATTTTTGTTATGTAATAAATAGTTAAAGTTTTTTAATGTAATCCAAGTAAGTTTATGTAATGGAATGAAGGAGGGAAGGGACTTTTCTCACTCTCACATTCCTCTGCTTATAGATTATGAGGCATTCACGTTTTGAGGCACTGTGAAATCCCAAGAGCCCTTATGAAGCTATGTTGTCTTTTGATTTCCTTATTTGGTTCTTGCTTAGCTCTCAGTCTCATATGTTTGGGGGGTTTTTTGTTTTGTTTTGGGGTTTTTTTGTGATTTATGAGCACTTCTCATCTTCATTCACCTTACATATAAATTTTCTTCATGGTAAGTATTACCTGCCTGCTGTGGGGTTTATTTCAGAAAAATTGGCCAAGTCAGTAAGAAAGTATCTAACCAATTTATAAACTTTTCTTTTAATGTGAAACAACTCAATATTTTTACTGATAATATTTTTGAAATTATAATTATTGAGAATTTATTTAATTAATTTACCCATGTCTGCAATTTTGATTACCACAAAATAAGAGAATATTCTGAGTTGGAAGGGACTCACTAAGGTCACTAAAGTCCAAATACCAGTCCTGCACAGGACACTCCAATAGTCACACCAAGTGCCTGAGAGCATTCTCCAAACCCTTCTTGAACTCTGCCAGCCTTGGTGCTGTGACCACATCCCTGGGGGACCTGTTCCAGTGCCCAACCAGCCTCTGTGGGAAGAACCTTTTTCTAATATCTGAACTAAACCTCCTCTGACACAACTTCAGGCCAGTCCATCAGAGAATGAGGGCCTCACAACAAAAACTACTAAAACAAACAAACAAACAAAACTCAACCAAGGTTGTGGTGTGTAATTTCGTGTTTCAATACCTTATGGTTTGTTTCACTTTCACCCCGCAGGGTGGTGGTTTAGCCTGGGCTGTGTCCACCCACTGGGTTGTCAGTTTTCCTGATATCCATCCCTTATTCTGGAATGTTCCCTGTTAATTCCCCCTGGTACCAGCCCCTGTCTGGACTGCCCCTTGGGCAAGTCCCTGTTCTAGGATGCTCTATTTGTTTGTTTATATAAACCTCCTCATATTAGCCTTCTCATTGGCTTGTGTTATGCTAACCCCACCTTGTGTCCCCCCCCAGTCTTCT
Organism: Cisticola juncidis; assembly: GCA_013400215.1. Lineage (NCBI taxonomy): Eukaryota > Metazoa > Chordata > Aves > Passeriformes > Cisticolidae > Cisticola > Cisticola juncidis. The sequence continues at coordinate 1,546,204 of VXBR01007128.1, read as the reverse complement.
CCCTATGGGCCCCTTCACCCTGGATCCACCCTGATTCTGACCCTTAAAACTCATGGGAATGGTTCTGGTCCCTTTGTCTTCCCCTCTGCTCTGTATTCGAGTCAAAAAAAGAATCTTGGACTGCATGTGAGGTTCACTTTTCTCCTTTCTACACTGACCCAGCAGCTACTGCTCAGGACTCTCAGGACCACAGGGCTTGTGTCGTTCCCCTGCACAGTGCATTATCACCAGGCACAAAACGACAAACCAACCAACATAACTTTAGTATTAAAAAAAAAAAATAAATAAAAATCTGAGTGTTCTTCTGTTTTATAAAGAATTTAGATTTCTCTTCAAATTGGTAAAGAAAACACATGAGGTCAGCAATATTTTGGGGTAAACTAAATACCTTTCATAGGTATATTACGTTAATGTTAAAACAGCAAGAATTAATAACAATGAGGTGCCCATAGGTAAAGGTTTTGTCAGAAACTAAACTTATGTAATGCTTCCTGAACTAAATGAAAAATTCTATTTTCCAACCAGATAGATACCTGGAAGGTATAGTACTGACTTTGAGTCCCAAAGTCCGAAATGGGTGCAAGATTTTCTTCGTTTTTTAAAATTCAACTTAGCAAGCCTTCCTCCCAGACTCCACATATTACTTCTAAGCATTCACAGAATCAATTTTTATTTCCATATTCTAAAATCCCCATTGTCTAGTACATGGCTTACCTATAGCCTCTTTCTGGATTGCTAACAGTGTGTCTGTATCATATTTCTCCAAATAGACTTAATATGTCTGCAATTCTGCATAATAATATGCCCTTTACTGCTCTTTTAAATGCCTGCATCCTAGAAAACAGCAGTCTCTGAACAGACTGTGACCTGCTTCTCTGTATTTTGTGATATGCAGCACCCAACCAAGGACTGTGGCTTGCATTGCTAATAAATTCAGGGACAAACTGTACATTTTCCAAGGTATTATCAGCGACAAAATCATTCTGAAGCATATCACTTTAATAGAAAATGTATAATTCAACCAGCACACATAGGAAAGTATTAAAAAGAATAATTTTCACAAAGTTTTCACATCCTTCTCGTTGCAAAAGATTTTCACCTGCTTCATGTGGTGTACAAAAGGATTAGTTTTTCTTTAGCTTCCAGGCAGAGCACTAGGGTATGCAGAAAGTCTTCTTTGTCAACTCATTCCTGGCATCTGAAATGAAAATTATAGGTTTTTTACAACCCATTTACTAAAGGAGTAAAACTAGGAAAAAAAAAAAGAAAGAAACATTGATGCTCACCTCACATCAGGAAAAAATATGTTATTACCAGAGCAGAAACATAGAAAATAAAGAACAATCATATTTACAAGATCACACCAAAGCAGTAAAAACTGGGCAGTGCTTCTGGGGGAAGTTATAATACAGGGAGGAAAGAAAAATATGCAAAAGTCGCCAAAATGAAATGCTAAAGGTTGTAAGCAGAGGCTTTTACAGGTCTATACACATAAAAGAATTAATCTCCAATTTTCCTTAAATGTGGCTGCAGTGGTAAACTCAGAAGTGACAGCAAGGGAAAACATAAGAAATGTCCTGTATACATGGGGAGATATATCAGTGAGAGATTTGCAGTTTACTCAGATTTTGGTAATCTGAGACATTCAGATCATAAATTATTTGAGAAACCCTTCTTATGAATCCTTCCATAATTGCCTCCCCTGGAAAGGCTGTTCCTAATCTTCTGCCCTCTTGCCATGGTTTTGTGCAGTGTCATTTTCCCACCACCTGTAGAACCTAAGGAAGTCTCTCTCTCTTACTTCACAGCACTACATTTAATAGGCCAAATGTCAATACCAACTTCTTCAGGAACTCTCTCTCTCTTCCTGTTCCCAAAAATGAGATCTGCATGGAAAGAGGATTTCTGTGAAACAGCTGTCATTGGAGAAGGAGTGCTGTCTTTCCATCATCACTAATGCTCGCATCCCAAGGTCTTCAATTTTTTCTGACTCCACTGAAATTTATATCCAAACTCCAACCCCCTAATGCTTTCAACTTAGTTCTCCTTTATTTCTTCCTTTGTGAACCATGCCACTCTGCCTTCCAATATGATATGTAAACTGCAAAATAAAACCTAAGTCAAGTAATCTCTGCTTCGGGTGGGGCCAGGTAAGATTCTGTGCACCTCATCAGCCGCAATGTGTGCGCTGTTCTGCCAGAGCTGCAGCTGAGCAAAGCTCACATTGTCTGATCTCACCCACCTTCACTCTCTGCCACTTGACAAACTGGCAGGGTTTAGCAAGGACACTGTGCAGGTAGGTAGTAACACTGGAATGGGAAAAAGTTCTTCAGGATGTGTGCTACATGCCCTAAGTATGGCTGCACTTTGTAAAGCTGAATTGCTGTGTTCCCTGAGATATATCAACATGCTTGCAGTTTCAGTCAGCTCCGAGTTCCAACTCTGAAATAAGCAACTATGAAACAAACTAAATTTTTTCAGGAATTTAGCATATTTTATTGTATCTCATCTGGAAAGCAACTCCCTGACTTTATGTAATTTCAAATGAAGAAATTGGTGAACTATCATCCATTCCTTTTCTTGTTGAATATTTGTCTTTCTTTCAAGGTGTGACCTCAATTCCAGTGATATACTTAGAAACTGTTAGATTTGCTCTTACAGATTTCTGTTTCTGTTGAAAGCATCTGCCTTAAGTAAGAAATATGTAATCATTCTTAGGCTTATTTTGTAGCAAGTAAAGCATCTACCACGTATAGATAGCTTTTTATTAATATTGCCACCAAATTTAGGTTTGGTCCCATACTTCAAATTTTCTATCTCTCTCCCTTAATTCAGGGACAACAATTCATTTTGCTGAATTTTGAATTAGTCAAGGTTGTAACATTTAACCTGTGTCCACCCATGTCACATTTTTTAGCCAAACATAACAAAAAGGAGACTCGTGGGGAAACTTCAGAGCCTTGTATAGAACCATTAGAAATTTCCTATGACATTTCTAAACAGTATCATCCAATAACCATCATTCAAATAATAATGGAAAATTGGAGTCATATTTCTGCTTTTACTTGCTCTCTGAGGAAGTAATTAGTGGAACAACACACAGAAGAGTCAAGCAATAGAATATGTGAGGCATTTGCTGTCTCTCAGCACATATTCAAAGGATCCCTGAGATGAGGCAGAAGTTACTGGATGGATATCCAGTCTCAAGTCAATCCCAGACACCTTCACCAGGAGATGTGTGTGTCAGCAGGATCTTTGACCACGGTGGAACATTTGCCACAAGTGTAATTAGCTGGAATTGTTGTTAACTGTAAGTACAGTCTATGGCTAATGTACCTTAGAAGATGATATGCAATTGTCATAACCTAGCTATCTGCTATCCTTTCACGTTCAAGGAGTCTTCTCAGAATAGTGATTTCCAGAGATATAGACACTCTCAACAATTGGAAAGGAGACTTGAATAACTTTGGCACTTACTGTTTTATATTAACAAGAACAGTTTAGGAAACAATGGACTCAGTTTCTAGCCCACTAGAGATGTCCATTTAATAGGAAATCCCATTTCAAAAAGATGAGTTCTCAGGCAAATGGAGTAGAACAGAAAACATTGCAGGCAAAGTCACAGGACCAGTAGGTGTTTCAGAGTTGCAGTATCTGAGATACCTTGCTCTTATACTGTCCAAATAGATGGAATAATGTGAAATAAAACTGGATTTAGAGCAGAATGATAGTAATGAGCAAAAAACATACAAACAACTGCTCTGAAAAAGGATTGAAAGACTGGGATTTCTTTTCCTCTGAAAGTAAAAGAAGTAATGAATAAAAATATCTAAAATAGTAAAAAATGCTGCAAGGTATCTCTCTTTCTATTTCTTTTTCCCATCACTAAAATAGAGTAAATATTCTCTAGACCATTTATCTGAAGTTTCAGAACAAGAAATAGAGCATAACTAAAAACTTGACAGTCTTCACAAATATTCCTTCTAGAAGAGATTATGGATTCATCAGAAAACATTCATGATGAAGTTTTGATAACCTTTAAAATAGCCCATTGATACTGAAAGTTAGTGTTATAAATGCCCGGACAATTTATTTCCAAATTAATAATTTGGTTTATTAACAAAAATTTCTAATTACAAATTTAGGTAGAAATCAAATTAAATGCATTCAGGCAAAATACATAAAACGAAACCCCCACAAAACAGCGATACCTACTTGACGAAGTTTTTCCCAGGAAAAAGAAGTCAAGGGTGACCGTTTGAGACACGGAACCGGGATTCCTGATGTCCCTTGCTCGGTACACGAATTTGCCTACCTAGGGACCCGACTTAAATACCCATTATTTTCCCTCCGGCAATGGGCAAGTGCTGGAGCAAGTTTAGGTCTTGGTGTTCCACTGCAGTCAGTTAATCACCGGTGATTAGGCGTTTGAATAGAGCCTCTTGTTTGATAGTTAAGATGTTATCAAGGTGCTTAACCGTAGTTTGTGTACGTGCTGGCTGCACACGTACACTTCTATCATACAGTTTTCAGTTTAATTTCAAGATAAAACATGAATTAAACATTCTTATTTTCCACATTAGTATACATCCGAGTGACATAATAATGAGGGCCAGGGATGATACATTCATTTCTATCCACAGCATCTTCTTGCATTGCTGTTAATGCAGCCATATGCCCCAATCACCTTGTTGCAGATTGTCCTCAGCCAGTGAAGTGACTGTCCTTCAGAATTACACTCATACGCCACATTACTTCCAAAGGATTTCACAGTTATTGATGTTGTTATCGTGGGAATCAGGAAAAAGCTGTTGTCAGTGTAGTCTGGCACACTTACAGAGGTTGTACCAGCATTATTCCTGTTATAAATGCATTTTTCTGCTGAAATATTTATGCTGCTGCCTTTCTCAGTGTGAGCACAACTCTAATACATCTGTGAATGTGTATGTGCCGGAGAACAGCACAGTCTCTTTCCCTGTGGGGGAATAGATACACTAAGATAAGACCTTTATCCTTTTGTATCTACATCCTCACAAGAATGTAATTAAGCAGTGCAATCTCTTTGCAATGAATTGTACATCGATATCTGACCTTATTAACTAGTGCAGAACTGGAAAAGTGTTGCTATTATCCAAAACATGCTCATAGACACAAATATATTCAACTAAAAAATGATTCGATAGTATGTCACTCTTATGTCTAAGAGCTTAGTATTAGAATTAGTGAGAATGTGTTACCTAGTGGCATTGATTATATCATTTGGAAAGAGCTCTTAGGATTTAAATAAATAGGATTTGCATATAACAATCACTTTTAATTGTCCAATATAGAAAAAAAGTGCATATTAATCTTTGAGTTAATTTGTTTCCCTAAGCTATAAAAGTTGTTTATACATTAACATGTATTTCCAGGTTTTCCCTTGCTGCTGTCAACAATAGGCAAATATATTGCTCAGCATCTTAGTTTACACCACTTGTTTTGTTCATGGTGCACTGGCACTGCTGCCCCACATCTCATTTTAATATTTGCTCTTATTTTGTAAAGAGTATCTACATCAAGTGCAGATGCCCTTAAGTAATAACTAGCAAGGCACTTTGGCAAATACATGGAAAAAAAAAAAAAAAGAACAAGTAGCTATCGAATTTTCAACTCATCAGCAAAGTTTGAGAAAAGATAAAATGGTCTTTTCCAGCCACACTGATGTTCGAGACACTGGAGATCTGTTTTCAAGTTTACTTCATTTGTTTTGCATCACCTTCAGAAAACATCAGTTCTGTGGGTTAGTGGTGAACCTTATTTCCCCATTAGTGACATGGTTCAGTCATCTACCACACTCACAGATGTAAAATAACTTGAGCTGGAAGGGACCGACCAGGAGCATCACACCAAATCCCTTGACACCAGGGATTAATCACGGGTGAGGCTGGTCACAGGGAGCAGCTCAGTCCTCATGCCCTGGAACAGATTTTACCTATTCTGTCTGGAGGATGTGTTGATCATTGTCTATTGTTTTAATCTCTCACCTACAAGGCAAAAATACGTTTTTCTCCTAACATTTGCTTAGCTTCATCAGGCCCTTTCTAGAGGTTCAGAGGTTAATGTGCTGGTATGAGAGTTAATCTAAGCTAATGGTAGTTAAAATCATCTGAAGGCTTTGTCTATATATCATATTGCTTACAATTTTTATTTTTACATAGTTTTCTATGTAAGGTAATCATTAACTGGTTGTATGAGTTAATATATTTGGTAAAATACATGGTACCCACCTGTGAAGGAATTTCAAGCTTTAGATTCTCTAGAATTTTGTGTGCAAGAACTAAAAATTTATTCTCTTGTTTTCTGGAGAAGATTTTGTTGTCATTGCTAGTTGGATAGTAAAGCCATTGATGATTTGCAGAAGTAGCAGAACACTAAAAAATCCCTGAGTTACAGAATTGGGAGAAATGAAAAACACAACAGACAGAAAAGTTAGGTAAAATTAAAATCTGGCTTATATCTCATTTAGAGTATGATTTCTGACTTTAAAAAAAACCAAACAAATAACATTCTAGAAAGTCTGCCCAGGAGAAAATAATGGTTACAAACATTTTAAATCAGTAGGATATACTCACAGCAAAATTATAATAAATGAAGAGCTTATTCTTTGTGAACTAAAAGAGACCAGTCAGTCAACAGAAAAGTGGGAATTATTTAATAGTGCTAGAAAGAAAATATTAGATACTTGTTTAAAAAAAACATTGAGAAAGCAGATCAATTTACAGTCATAGAAGAATGAAAAAGATGAAAGTCTGAAAAGGGTCCTGACCCTGCAAGTAGTTACACACAGCCCAGGTTCAACCATGACAACAATCAGCTGGCCAAAATTTCAACAAGTCCCTAAGTACTGGCCAAATCTGGAGCAAAATGGCAAAAAAATAATGAGGGACTGCATACACAAGTAAAATACATTCAAAGAACTAATAAAAGGTATGAAAGAAACCAGCTTTAAAAAAAGACGAAATATTTCATGCATCAGGATTTAACTATCAAAAAAGTCTTTTTTTCTGCACTGTCCCCTTATTTTCTCTCCTTGTGCATGCTGGATTCAGGCTGCAGCTGGTGACCTGTCTTCACCTTGCAAGGCAGCAAATGTAATTTAGGCTGATATGTAAATAACAGCAGCTGAAGGATAACCCAGCAGAAAAAAGATAAATAATTTGATGCCTCAGATTCATAGCAAAATGAAGCTATTTCAAACAAGCAACAGGTTCAGTACTGAACTGCCTATGGAAGCCTGCTGTTATTAAAATTAGTAAACAGTTCTCCTTCACTTTTGTTGTTTTATCTGGTTTTGGTCCGTCATACTTACACAATCATTTTTGTCCTTTTTTTTTAAATAAATAAACTCCAGTCTGTCACCTGGATAGCACATACACCTCAGTCACTCACAGAGGCACACACAGCTTTAGGAGAGTGCATGATAATCCATTTACAGAAAGTACCACAGTCACTGCACTTAAATGCCATTCAAGGAGGGACAAAGTTCACATCACAGTTACAGTGTCTTTTTTCTTGCCTTCCTTCCAAGCCTCTGACTTAGCTTCTCATGTGTCTCTTGGTCTTTATATCACTCCTTCTGCCTATCACAGGAGATTCTGAATAGAGATGAGATTGAACTATTTTTAGCTAGGAAGAAAATCTGTGCAAGGACTCGGTTATTTCATGTTGCAGGGTTTCATGCAGACTTTTGGCTTTTCATTTATTTGATCTCACATCCTCTGAGTTTTGCTTTGAAATTTAAGTTTGGACAAATTCAAAAATTCAAAGAAAAATTCATCTGAAAGTGTCAACACCCTCTTTACCATTGCAGCCATATGAAAGAGGTAGGTGTAACCAATTTCAGTATTTTAACAGGAAAGCATAGTTCAGAGCTGGTTCACTAAAAAATTTCACCAAGTGTTACCTTAATCTAAACCAAAGTTTGAGAATTTGGTTCCAGGACATATTGACCATTGGACTCCAATCATAATGTGTAATATTTTTTGCTTACTTCAAAACCTACTGAATTTTATAATGAAGACCTACATCTTTTAAATTTTCAAATGAAGGGAAACAGAGCAAGGTTTGCACATTTTAAAGACAAGCACACACTGGGTCTTGAACCACAACCTGTCCTTTAACACTTCCAGGGATGGGACATCCACAATTTTTTAGGCAACTTGTTCCAGTGTCTCCCTACCATAAAAATACTAAAATCCTTCCTAATATCTAACCTGTGTCTCTCCTCTTTCATTTTATTGTCATTACTCCATGAATGATTAAAATGTCATCCTTGTGGAATCCTGAAGATTTCCTTTGTGCTGTGTTTGGAAACCTTCCCTTTCCCCTTGTTGTTCTCTCCTTATTTTTTGACATCTATTGTTATATTTCATGTCTGTAAGCTCTTGAAGAAGGCACCAGCTTTTTGGTAGTTTATCTGTTCAGCACAAAGGAATTGAAGTAAAAGCAGCCTTTAGCTTTGGTACCATAACACAAACAACACAAATACATGGTGGAGCTGAATCTGCTGGATATACCACATTTTAAAAGAATGTATTCAAACCTGAAAAGAATCCTCCATTTCCCTGTGGGGTTTTGCACTTGACTAAGATGTAGGAGAACCTGTCTGTCTTTTGTTGCTGGCGTTTCCAGCTGTTGTTCCTAGCACTGCATTACATTTAAACTCTGCCCCTCACTATTCAGCTAGAAAGAATAACTAAGAAAAACCCTGAAGTAGTAAAATTACTGGGCTCGATTTCTTTAATCTGAGTCTTTTTAACTCAGTGCCACATTTTCCTTCCAGACACCACGACCACTCTTTGTCTGTGGCCTCCTGTAAAGTGTTTGTGGATCTTTTCATGCGTGACTGCAAATGGGTCAGCTCCAGCTACTCTGATGCCTTCCCATGTCTGTTCCAGTGCTGCAGCTCCCTCTTGGCTCTTCCCCGTGCTGTATGCTGCTTCCTCAGACCTGCAGAGATTAAATGCATGCTACCCTGCCAGCTGCTTTGAATGCTGACAAGTACACACGCTCACTATCCTTCCCCACAAAATTCAGTGGCAGACTGATGCCAAGGGTCTCAAATGCTTCTGGAATTGACTTGACTCTGGTGACGTTTCCAACGTGTCTCCCTCATTCAGGATAGAGTATGGTGAATAATAGCAGCAGTTATTAAGTACAGTCTTCAGAGTAACCTCCATTTACCAGGTCAGGGCTACAATAAATGAATAAAAATAAAAGATATAGAGTAAAGGGTTTTGTTTGAAAGGCTGAGCTAATGCTCATGCCACCCTGTTTCCTTACAGTAGATATTGTCATTTAAGAGCATAATCCAATTTTACTTTGGAAGGATGTTATTTCTCCTTTCTGTTCCTGACAAGAACTGTTCTTAAGCTGCTGCATGGAAAACATATAATGTCTACAGCATGGTACCTGGTGACTCCTGATAAAAATGTCCAGCTTGCTCAAGCCTGCACAAATTTTCTGGAAATTAGAAAGAAAATTCTTTGAGGTTAAGGATTGAAATTTTTACGTATTTTCACAGAACATATTAGGTTTACAGAAAATTCTGTGCATTTAGGAAGTCAAAACTGTAAGACAATGCATATAAGCTCTCAGTCTTCAGAAAAAAAAAAAAAAAACCACAATCCCACACATTCCTCAGAAACAGTGTCATTTGTTTCAACCTGTGAAGATACACTGGTCATCTGCTTCATTTATTCTGCTGTAAATTATTTCTGCTCAACCAACACTGCCACATGGACGCCCATAAAAATGTAGAAAATTCTAGACGAATATCAATGCTGTGAACTTCCAATACTTCCTAAAAATTTTGAAATAACTTGCTAGATTCTCCTAACGTAAAATTTAAAAAAGCTAACCAAGCCTTTGAAAATATACATGTTTACAGATGACATGGTCACTTTAACCTCACAGTTAAAGAAACATCAGCCCTTTAGCTTCTATTTTTTGCATAGGGAAAACTCTCACAGAAAGAGGTCCATTTCTCTTACAAATGACTTAACAACCCTCTTGGCTTGCAAAGAAGTTGAGGAAAAATTCCAATAAAGTCAAAATCTCGTGTATCTGGTAGTAAATAATACTAATACATTTACCATATTCTATGTTTATATATTCTGGAGATTTTCTGGGTTTTGATTGCCAGAGGTCCAAGTAAAAACCCATCTGCTGAAGCCTCTGTATTCTGCATCTAATTGGAGATAACCATGGTTACAATGCCAAGTGCTAAGCATGAAATTGCAGGCTTTAGATGCAGCAAAAATGATATATTGCTCTGGCATACACAGACACATCTGCACCAGATCCCGCATTTGTGTACTGGGAACAGACTGTTTACAAGATAAGGTGACTGACATCCTTAATTACAGATGCATATCTCTAGATAAAAGAAGATTATTATTTGCATAACCTGATTGCTTACTCGACTATTACCCAGCGCTAGAGCTAATAAAAAGGCTTTAATAACTTTGAGAGCAAGTGGTCTTTTTTTTTAGCAATTTCCAGTTTTTTGGGGTTTGGGTTGGTTTATATTTTGTTGTTGTTGTTGCTGTAGGTGTGTTGTGGTTTTTGGTTTGTTGTGGGGTGGTTTTTTTGGGTTTTTGGGGGGTTTTTTGTCTTGTTTTTTTGTGG
>VXBR01007128.1:1447136-1528379 GCA_013400215.1 Cisticola juncidis | reverse complement strand
AAAAAAAAAAAAAAAGAAGCCCTCCACAACAGTTATCTGGATAAGCAGAGAAAAATCAGGAAATCTCTCTGGCCAAATTTCTATTTGATGTGCAAAATAGGGAGGAAAATAAAAAGAAAGAAAATGTTTGGTCCAAGAGTTTGTTTCCCCATCCCAAATAACTGCTTGTTCATCATAAAATATTGTTTTGAGTTCAGCTATGGAGTTGAGAGACATTTTTACCCTAAAATAGTGGAGTGAGCTCTTTTTTCTCTTTTCTACTCAGTGTGCCCCAGTGGGCCCTATAGCTAAATTATACCACCATGGATTATAAGCAACTGAAAAGACTTGAAGTTTTTATGGTAAAATATTTACTAACTAATCAATACAGGCTTTCAGATTTATGAGTCTGTTTTACACAGTAATAGAATCTTTATGTTTGGGTTAGGCAGTTTCCTCTGTTGGTTGCCCATATTGTACATTAAAGTAGATTAACAGGACAGATTTTTTTAAAAAATGCATAGATAAAAAGGCTTATAATTTTGTTTCCTTTCTTCTCTGATTTGCAGACTTGTGCAAACAGCCTTCAATCAAGAGATTGTGGAAAATGTTAATATTATTCAAAAGCATGTGTTATTCATGTTGGTATGTAACTAAACAGAAATTTGCTAAACACAAATAGTTATAATAAAAAAATCATGTAAATTCAGTAATTAATATTAAAGCAACTCTATCTACTGGAAATGTTTGTTGTTTTTTTTTTTAATTTCTTTCATCAATAACCTAAGATTATTACACGCATATGACCCAGAGAATTCTATACAGCATGCCTAAATATTTTGAACAATGACATGAATGCACTTTAATACTTAGTAACTTGCTGTTTGATTTTCATCTCCCAATTAGTAAATCAAGAGAAAATCAAGTATTAAGTGTAGCCAAAATGAAATTGCATGTAAACAGTACCTTTTGTGTCATTTCCATGACTGCTAGAAAAAGAAACCTCAGAGTGATTGTCCAAAATTCTTTCAGTAAAAATTTAATAAAAATATTTCAAAGAGACGTATTCCTTTGAATTTTTACAACCCCCTCTAAATATATCTCATTTAGATAAAAATGAGAGTATTGTCTCTGTTCTTGTTTAGGTCACTCAGACCAAAGCAGACTCTCGGGCAGTCCAGGTTGTCTCAGCTAAGCCATACACTGCAAACACAGAACACTGCACACAAACCAGACCATGCACGGGTTTTTATTTTCAGTTTTTTAAAGGTACAAATAGATGGCTTTCTGATGAGCATCCCACAGTACTCTGTCACCATGGGGCAGCAGGGTATTGTGGGATGGTCTCAGCACACTGCTGGCATTCGCACAGGGCTACCTCTCTTAAAACCAGTAGAAGGAAGTTATTTATTTCCAAGATCCATTTCTCTCTCAGCATGCAGACAATACAGATGCTCAGCCCTATAATACTGGGACTTATGCTGTTTCAACTCTGGCCACTTTCTTTTTCTTGGCACCTTGTACCAGGTAGGAAGGAACCCCAAAATGAAGACCCCAATGCAAAGGACTTTTTTGTGCAGCTAAAGGAAAGGATGGCATGAACCAGGAGAGCTTGCAGAGGGCAGGTTAGCAATTGCTTTTATGACTCTGCAGGAAAATAATTTCTTAAGTTGGAGAGCATCAGGATGAAACAGGACTCCAGAAAGCAAGGGAGTGAGCTATTCAGAAGGGCTAAAGACAGATCAGAAATTACCTGAAGGTGAGTACTGCAGTAAGTTGAAAGAACAGATAAACTGTAAAGCCTGTGTATGCATCATTCAGTTTTGGGAAATCAACTCCTACCAAGCAGTCTGAGCATGACTTTTATTTATTCCTCTCTGTTATAAATACACCTGCCCAGAACTATGGCTGAGATAAATCAGTTTGACTTCAATGGCACAATACCAAATTACAGCAAGGGAGGATCTGGCCCCATAGAAATACTGTATGTCGCTTTTGTGGCATTCTGCTGGTTCTGAAATCAATACTTCATTTATCTTCTGTCCCTTATACAATACTACTGCTGCCCTTACTGTGTTGCTTTGAGCCTGCTGTAAGTGGCAGTATTATGCAACTGAGGTATACTTTCATTTGCCAGAAAGCTCTCGTTTTTCAAAGCAGTCCTCCAAAAGCATTTATTTGTTCTATGAGCCATTTAATATTCCTCAAGTTTCTTGCCACAAGCAAGTTGGTCCCATTAAAGGTAGCAGAGGTCTGAGACCTGACCATGCTCTATTCCCTGGCTGACACATCTCCATTTCCATACACACAGTGTCTAATTTCAAACAGCTGTTTAATTCCTGTGTCCTACCCTGTGCCACTGTTTCAACACACAAAGTCAAATGCTGTCACTTATGTTTGCCATTTATTCTGTACTAATCAGAAGGGGGATAAACACAGGATTCAGATTGCCATTAAATAAAAAGCAAACACAATCACATACAAAAATAATGAATAACATTTAAAGTCAGAAGTACATTTACTGTTTGAGCTACCTGGTATCACTGATGATGATACAGAGCACAGAATCCAGTAAAGTGGGAAGATAAAAGACCTGAGTAAATATCAGTATAGTTAGAAGTGTAGAAACAAATCAATGTTAATGAAGGAAGTGAGGGTGTATATCAATGGACAAACTGATAATGTATCATTCTTTTAAAGAAAAGTTTCCCCACAACCCACTTTTGAAAACTTTCTAACACTGAGTAAAGAATAACTGCTAATACCTCACTTACAAGTTCTGACTCACCTTCCATAATCTCCATCTACCTCCACCAACCACTTTAAGGGGATTTTGGGATTCTACCTTTTTTCTCATAGCTGCACATAAGCTTAGGTTCTGTGTGAATATCTCATTGTAACGCTGGACCTTTAGCCATTGAGAGCTTTGTATATTTTTGTTCCTCATTTAATTTTTTTTCCATTATTTTTCTTACTATGAGTATGAGGGTAGAGGATTAGTATAAAGTACAAAATAAAGCCAAAAAAGGCAATTAATTAAGCAAATGAGGAAAGAATAAGAGCTCTAGTCCATCTGTATACCTGGCATTATAAAAAGTCTTGTATAAACATATGAAATAAAATATAATGTCTAAATATAAATAAATGTCTAAATAGCCTTTCTAAATACTAGTTATACAAAAACCCTCTCACAGATACAGTTAAATTAGCCAGATAGGTATTTCAATGTCCATTTAACAGCTATAACTACAGCTTGGAGCCATTTTGTGCATATGTCTGTAACTGTGGAGACACAGAACTACAGGCTAATAAATTCCAAGTATTTGATACACTTTTCATGAGCTGCAATGCTGTTAACAAAAATTTGGGGAATTGTTTCCTATTCCATGAAACAGCTAGAGAGAGTTCTTCTGAGTGCTCTGCAAACAGTGTTTTCTGTTTCTGTAGCCTAAGACACCCCAGTGCTCAGAAGCATCCCCCCTGGGGCATATCTGCACACATGCCATCCCAGAGTATTCACTGATAGACATTGCCTTTCAAAATAGAATCCAAATCACTTCAGCTGAGTTATGCTCAGAATAGGAAGGGAATTTCATTGTTCTGTCTTTTTTCATTTCATTCTGAATAACTTCCTTTTCTCATCCTTGGGAGATTCATGTCCTATCTGAGACAAGATGACACCACCTAGTGTGCTCCATCCAAGATTTAGCTGGACAGGGCCCAGAGCAACCTCATCCCCCACTGAAATAGGCTCTGTTTTGAGAAGGTGGTTGCACTAGAGGATATTTATGCACCAAAGGTCCTTTCTGTTTTTAAATTTTTTGGAACTGTTTATTTTTCATATCAATGAAAAATAAATATATACCAGTATACCAGTTTGTGAGTCACCAGTGGTAATGAACCTACTCTGTACAAAATAGCTTTTCAGAGGAATTTGTTCACTTATTGCAAGCATGTCTTTTCTCTCCACATCTCATAGAATCATTAAGGTTGGAAGAGGTCTCTAAGATCACCAATTAATTCAAGCTGAATTTTAGAATTAATTACCTTAGCATCAAATATCTTATATTTTTGCCATAATGGCTTTCCTCATTGTTTAATTTTTCACTTAATAATTTCAAATATTGTTGAAAGACAGCAAGCTCTGTGTACTCTACTACATGAGTGGCTGTATTGATGTCTGGAGAGGCTACCTAGAACAGAGGCTAGACAGAGCTAGAGAATAAAGTGGGTATTTAAAAAAGGCCTTTAACAGATACACCTTGGGCAGTGCCAAAGCCTGGCAGAGGCAACACCCAAGATAAAGGATAGCCACAAGTTTTCTCAGACAGATAGAGGTTTGGTCTATTTGCATATCAGAGGTGAATTGTCCAATTGCAGCTTCAGGTAATGAAGTCACATTCCCAAGGTTTGCCTCTCCCTCTCAATTCACTTTTGTTTATACTTTCCAGGGTCTGAGACAAATGGTGTGACCTTGGTTCCCAGGCCCAGAAGGATTGTTTAGTCTGACCAAACTGTGGAGAAAGCCAGCTAGCATTCTATATAGAGTTCAGAGTGATACACTAATGCAATACAGAATCTGAAATATATAAAAGCTAAAAACTTAAGGCATCAACAGTAGTCTGTTTTTCCTATTGCCCAGCATTTCTGTTAGATCAAGCCTTTGTTGAACAATATATATAGCAGCTAGTATTGACCTTTTTTAAATACAGACAAATGTTATGATTCAGCAGATGCTAGAAATATACACTTTTTTACTAGTCAATATAAACAACATCCTTTATTGTTACTAGAAACCTTGGGTAATTCATCCTAAAAAAATAATTTGCAGCAGTCACTTACAAAATCTACTTTTTCTTGATAGATCTACATTCCTACAGTCCCTACAACAACAACTATTGCAAAATATTTTACTTCTCTGTGATTCCTAGTTAATCTATACCTACATCTTTGCAAAGCCAAGAACCATTAATTCGTTGAAAAGTTGTTGATTCTATCCTAGCTTATGAACTTTGACACATGCTAGAGAATGCTTAAAACTGAAACATGCTTTATCATATGCATGGATTGAGTATACATTGCTTACCTCTTCAGGACCTGTAAGGTTTATTGGGTTTTTTTTTTTAAAAAATCCTTTTTAAAGTGATGTTTAAATAGTCACTCTTTTCCTATGCAAAAAATATTCATAAGCAGAGCTGTTCAAAGTGTACTGTGAAGAAAAAAATGTGTTGAAGAAATAGTTTTGTAGCAATAAAACTGTTGTTGATTTTATTTGATTAATAGTCTCAGGCAGAAAATAGAGGGATTATAAGTTGAAAAAACAAAATATTTCATTTCAGTTTTGTCAAACAGAAATATGTAAGTGCATTGTAAAAAGAAAACAGAGATTGAATATGTTCAGTAGACCTCAAGAAATTTTATTTATATACATTTCTGAAAGGCCACTGAACCAAAATATCTATTATTTGCACAAGTCTACTCATGAATACTAAGTGCTAAACCTTCCTTTTCATTTTACTCCTTTTTCCTTCAAATGCTTGAAATAAGATATCTCTTTGGGTATGTCTGTCAGTTTTTCTTTATCAGAATATTTCTTCTTGATACATTCAAGTACCTAGTGTTTTTCTGGTTACTATACACTGAGGATTTCATAAGCAGGACTTTCATCAGACACTGCTGCTCTAGACAAAGAGATACCATGGACATCTCATATCTTCACCTCTATTATGCAGCCAAGTGATCTTTAGAGATTTTTAACATCCCATAGTCCTTTTGAAACCTGGAACAAATCCATCTTGAAACCAGATTTGACAGACTTGTTGCCCATGTGAGCTCTAAGTCAAACCTGGTGGTGTTCAAAAAGGCTCCACATACACTGGTTATACTGAAATACCTAAAAGCAAATGTTTCAGGCTCACTGGGTGCTAAAAGGTTGCTCTCACTTTGTATCACCAGTTTTGTAGCTTCCTCATCTCAGTTATGTTCAGTAATTCAGAAAGAGGCTGCCAGACACTACTTTAGATTCCATGGAATTGTACACATGTTTGAGGACAAATCCAAGGAAATCCTTTGAAGGGCTCATTGCCCAGAAAAAGTGCAAAATTCAGCTATGCATCATTGCTGAATGATTCTGTTCATTGCAGAAATAAATTGTCAAAATCCCTAAATTCTCTAAATACCTCATTGAAGAACTCATTTGTTAGAAGCTAACTTCTATAAAGCATCATACAGAGACAATGCCTTAATTTGCTTTTTGACATTTGAAAGTGGTTTGAGAGAGTCTGCTGAGAGAGTCTACCTGTATTTGGTACATACATACAGGTCTTTGATGTGGTAAGAACCAAGATGTTCAAAGGAATCTCCAATATTAAGATATTACCTGCAATTATCCAAGCACCTTCAAATACTCTTGATTGCTAATATTCTCCTAGTATGGAAAAAAAATACTGAAAGTGACCTATACCTGGGGGTTTTTTGTGTTCTGTTGCAATGACAAGATTTGTTTCTTCAGATTTTACCTACCAGATCCTCCTTGGATTTTTGCCTTCATGTACCTGATGATACTTGAAGGCCAAACTTGAAGGTGCTGTTGACCCTCCTGAGGGATCAGAGACGGTAGAGGGGGTTCTAGAAAAGTTGGAGCATTGGGTAATGAGCAATGGGATGAAATTAAAGAAGGCAAAATGCTGGATCCTGCACCTGGGACAGAGTAATGCCAGACACAGATATAAACTGATAGAGGAGTGGCTGGAGGGATCTGAGGGTGCTGGGTGACAGGAGCCTCAGTAGGAGTCAGCAGTGCAAGTCCAGGCAGCCCAGAGCACAAATTCCATCCTGGAGTGCATCAAACTCAGCATCCCCAGCCAGTCAGAAGAGATCATCCTGCTGTATGCAGTGTTGGTGCAGCCTTACCTTGAGTGCCACGTGCCCTTCTTGGCACCTGAGTTTAGGAAGGATGTGAAGGTCCTTGAACATGTCCAGAGGAGGTCAAGAAAGCTGCTGACAGCGTTGAAAGGAATGTCTTATAAAAAGCAGCTAAGAACTTTGGGGTTGTCTAGTTTGCAGAAAGGGAGGCTGAGGCGTGACCTCACTGTTCTCTACAACTTCCTGAAGAGGGGACATAGAGAGGGACATGCTGAGCTCTTCTCCCTGGTATTCAGTGACAGGACCCATGGAAACTGTTCAAAGCTATGCCAAGGAGACATGGTCTGAACTATGAGCAGCCTTTTTTCACCAAGGGGGTGGTCAAATTCTGGAATGGGCTTCCTAGAGAGGTGGTCTATGCCCTAGGTCTGTCACTGTTTAAGAGGTATTGGGACAGTGCCTTTAACAACATGCTTTAACATTTGTTCAGCCCTGAATTAATCCTATGGTTGGATGAGATGATCATTGTGGGTCCCTTGCAACAGAAATAGTCTATTCTATTCCCTTATACTAAGTGAAAATCTACCAATTAATAAAATACTATATTAGAAGCCATTTCTTCAGTTTACATTTTTTTCTTGCTTGCATACTGAGTAGAAACAACACTCTTAGTATTCATGTTAAATCCATCACAGTCAAGCAAAAAGCATGGAGTTCAAACATAAAGTATCAAGCACTTCAAGTGTTCCATTCCATGCACAGAGTAACACATACATAGCAAATATCTGTTTGGAGGAAGTCCAAACAGCTTATGGTTAGCTCCCTGACAGCTGGCAGGGAGGGAAGTTCCCTCATATTTACCAGGTTTGTCTGTGAGATTCAGTCCAATGAGTCAGAGGGAAATCTGAGGCCTATTACCTAAGAATAAAAATAAAAAGATTTCTGGGCTGCCTAATGCTTTAAGGTTGCCTGCACTTTGAATGATTTCCATCTCCCCAGTGACTGCGAATTTTCTCAATTCTCCTTTAGGACAGCACTGACTATTCAGAGGACCTTTGCTGTGTGCTATAGAAATCTTCACAAATCTGTGTCAGAACTTCAGGGGAAAATTTGTTAATGGAGGTTAGGTTAAGCAGATCCTTCAAATTTTTTGCTCATAAAGAAAATCTCAGGTGAAGCAAAGGTTCAATCAGAAATGCATATGAGCACAGTGAAATGGAAATGGAAAATTGAAGCATTTTAAATTGCCAGTTAATTAGTCAAGTCAAAAGAATTATCCTAGTATTCTTTAAAGAACATCTGTTGTCCCTGGTTAGTTTGGGTATGCCAGAATAACAATGCGTTTTCACTGCACTCAATCACATTCCAGGTGGCATTTGTGGACTGTTTACAACAAAAAAAAAAGTAACTGCCTTGGCAAGGATTGGACATCTGGAGGTTTGGAGACTTAAAGTACAGGGGTGGAGTGGCATTTTGACTTTGAGGTACCAAATACAAAGAAGGGATGGTAAAGAATGTACTACGAGACACTTCCATTAATTTTTATTTATACCAGCTGAGGCATTCAGGGATTATATTTCGCTGAAAGAGGCTGAAAATTGGAATCTCATTCCTTATGGTTAATTCTAGCTCTAGACATCTCATTCCTTATGGGAACTTCTAATTCTGAGCAATCTCAAGTATTGCTTGTGCAGTCTGGTTTGAGACTGAGGAAAAACAGCACTGTGTATGGCAGAGGAAAAAGCATGCACAGGGCATAGAGAAACCTGTCCACTCTCCACAACATTAGGAAAGGGAATGATACAGAATGTGCAATTTTATCATCTGCACCCTCTTCAGACACCTGGGACTTATTTTAAGGGTATATGTGGAACTGTGATTGGATACAGGTCAGCAGTTTTGGTGAGCAATTCCAGCTGAGGTACAGGAGACTGTCCATTCCATTTCTACAGCCCTACTCCTGTACCTTGTGGGACTTTGGAACAGGTTAGCATAACACTGAGGAGACTGTCATATTTTAGTGTAAATCCTGTGCCTTTCCCCAGAGCATAGTAAAGCGGCTGAAACTTATTTTTAAGGTTGCAGCAGACAGCATGATGCGTGAGATGTTTGACAAAATATGAAGATTAACTGGCCACTAAACTTGCTTGTAACTGCAATGAGCCTGTACCAGTGGGTGTGGACAGGGATGAGGCTGAAGATAACATCCTCTAGAAAGGTCATGAAAAGTGAAAATGGCATGATAACCTATACTGCACAAATTACTGCCAGATAACTCCCAGATGAATGAAGTTAATAAAGTTTTGGGTTAATCAAACCATATCCCATGTGCTTTGTAATTCTTTCTGCCGGTCCAGCACAATGAATAATTTAAAATGAGATTGCAAAATAGAGCTGTTTAACTAGCCTTTTGAATCTTTTCTCAAATCAGTAGTACCAATAGCTTTTCTGTTTCTTTTTATTTCCCTTCTAGCATTATTTAAAGCACATTTGTGTTTTCTAGGTAGGTTGCAACTGATGGCCAAATGGGACTGCCATTTCAGCTAATATAGTATTAGGATCTTTCTTTGTAGTCCATCCTTTGACATGTGTAGGCAGCAGGACAGTCATTAGGGACCATATTTGAATGAATTCTGTTCCTCTCTATATATCTCCAGCTATATTTATAGTGTTGATCCTTTACACTGGGTAGAATTCCCAACATTCATTTTGCATGCTTCTGTTTCTAATGGGAAAACTAAATTAACATAAAAGTAGTCCAAAAGTTGTTTAAAAATAGAGATATTAAAACAGGTTGAATGTCCAGGAGGAAGACCTCTCCATAAAAATCTGCTTTTATCTCCAGAATTTGTACAATGCAGATATTTGCAGTGAAAACCTCGTGTCTGCAGAGAGCTGAGTCAGAAAGTTCAGTGTCTATAAAGTTGCTTTTAACCTGCAGCCCAGAGACCTCTGCAAGACTGTCAACAATTTTTAATGCATCCATGAGGGCAAGCAGAGGCAAGAAAGTTTCTCTTTTCAAAAGGCTTTGGTTCAGTCCACATATTTGTACTCTTGCTGGAAAATTTTTGGGCATCTGCAAATCCACGAAATAAAATATCTGCTATAGACCAATTCAATGTGTCGGTTGCCTGCCCAGGTTTATCAAGGAAGGGGATGCTGATGACTGTTATTGAAATAAGGACATACCCTCTGAGAAAAAGACAGGGCCCACTGATCCATCTCACCTGCTGCAGAAAATTACAATTGACTCTGAATAATCATTGTGTTCGTTACCGGCCATTACCAGGATGAATGGATCAGAGACAGAGGAAATAATATTAGCTTCATTCCCACAAATGAGAAAACTGAGAACAGAGGAACAGAATGCAAATCGTGAAAGAGGTCATGATTTTTCAAAGCAATTTAATATTATGTAGGATGTTTAAATGTTTAAGTAGCATTTTACATCACTTTCAATTACACTGGAAACACTCAGCCCTTGTGCAGATCAAGTCTTGGGATACAGAGTCAAACATTCAGCAGCCAAAGACTGCACAGTAAATGAAAAGGAGGGGGGTTTTGTCTCTGTTAATTGAAAGGGTCAATTGACAAAGCTAGGAACAAAACCCCCAGTTTTTAGAGCATCATTCAGTTGATTTAACTTAGTGCTATTCCTTCTCTTCCTGTGTTCCTTTGAAGGACTAAATAGACATAAATTTTCAAAGATGTCAAATGACCATATGATAGGACAATATTAGACTGTTGAATAATGCTCAAGCAATGAATACCGAGGTTTTAGAGTACATGTTTACCAAAGGTTTTCTTTTTAATAATATTTCTTATTTCTTTATTTTTATTGTACATAGTATTTAGAAAGAAAATTTCCTGCTTGATCAGTTTACAAAAATACTATTCTTTATCAGGGAACAAAAATAAAATAATTTTATTATTTCTAGAAGGAAGGACAAGAATATTGCACAGGAAATTGAAGACCAAAGAAAAGAAAAAAATATTTTCACTTGGAGCTGTAGACTCCCACTTGCAAACTCACTATTAAAGACAAACACATCATGCAGTCTTATCAGCCCCTTCAAGACCTGGCAGATTCCAGAGTCAGGTTCTTTAAGTCAGTGCTGTTAGCTGCCCTGCTGGTCACGGGTCACAGTATTGTTACAAAAGATGAAATCTCAGCTAGCTAAATCAGTCTCTGTATTTAAATAAGAGGCAAAATAATAAAATAGGAAAGAGGAAAATATCCCTAAGAAGGCAAAGGGAGCAAAAGAGAGTTGTGAAAAGGAAAAAAAATCCTCTCTTTTGTTTATAATGAATTTTAATTAGAATCTTCCAATTGCTTTAGATTGATTTCCAGTACCGCCTTCATTTTGATTACCAGTTCCAAAGCCACCTCAGGCTCTGGATGACATTAGAAGGCAGAGTTTGTTTTCACTGTTTGTTGCATTAAATTATTTTTACTGAAGAAAATTTAGATTGCAAGATTCTGCGAAATTTGTGTGGCATTTGTGACTATTCCCAGTTTATGGAATTAAATACATAAAGTAAAGAGATTAACATCCTGCAAACAAGACTCTCCTTTACCTAATGTAGAATTACCAGAGTGTAGAATAGCATGGAGAGATGCTTTCTGCACAATAAATGACACTGGGGTGACAATGGTGGAGAAATAGTCAGTGATCATAGAGTGAAATCCCCCAAGAAAATGTTTTTGTTAAATCCCAGCCATGTTCCCAGCCCGCTGCTGTGTGTCCCAGGACTCCAGAGGCTGTTCCTGTCTCAGTATCCTTGCCTAAACACCCTGCTTCCCCTGGATGCCAGGCTCCAAATACTCCCTTGGACAACTGGTCTGTTTGTTCTGGGTCCCTCCCTGATCTGTCACATTATTCCTCTTCTGATTCCTGGGTCCAGCTTCACATACACACTCCTTGGACATTTTCCTGATTGCCCAATATACCTTCCCAGGATTCCATCTTCCAAAATCTGGGTGTCTGTGTTTAACTTTTGGTCCAGCAGCTTTTTTTTTGGAAAGAAAAAGACCCATATATTTTGCAGTCTTTCTGCTTCTTCCTCATCTCTTCCCTTTCCTCCAAACAAAGGATATTTTAGTATTTCAAAGCAAAGCTTCTGAATCATATGAACAAAACAACCTATTTTCCCCTAGCATCATTCTCAGAAAAGCTTGAAACATTTTGATGCAAAGATTCAGCTGGAGGCAGAAATTGGCATGGAAAAATTCATCACAAACAGCTAGAGTCTGGCTGAGTTATAAGTAACTGAAAAAAGGTATGTATCAAGGAGATTGCTTGGCAACCTCAGGAACAGGCAGTGCTACTTTTGTCTGAAATATGAACGCTCCTGACAAAGAAAGGAAAAGGATATTTAAAAGATATATAGGAAATTCTACAGATGTCATACAAATACAGAGGGGAAGTTGCTGTACATTAATATATGAATGGCACTTTTACAGTATTAGATGTCCAAAGGAAAAAAAGCTATGTGCAGTGACTGCAGTGAGTGTGTCTGTAATGCACATGGACAGGGGCCTGCAGATGATGGGTGCCTGGTGTGACACCCAGTATCCAGCTCTGCCTAATGCCCCATAAACTGTCCCCAGTTTCAGTAATAGGTTCTATCACAAGGAAATTCCAAGGGCAGGTGGCAGGAAGGAAGATAAGACCTGCTGTCTTCTGAGGACCTGGAGGTTTGGGTGGCAATCTTTCCCTTTCCTGGGTGTTCCCAATACCTCTTTTGGAGCCAGCCTGCTGTGCAGCCTTGGCTCTGATCTCTGAGGAGACTGCTAACTTGTGAGGAAGAGCTGTGGATCTGCCCTTCTCTCCTCTGGGGTGGTGAGAGCCACTGGCCCTCACAGCCCCATGACAAGCCCAAGGGATTAAGTGGTAAAAAAGAGAGATGTGAATATGCAAAAATTGTAAAGCAGAAATCAGGGAATTGTAGATGACAACTCAACACAGATATTTCAGGGAGCAGTAGGCATGGACCCCTCTGCATCTGACTGATGACCAGCAAAAAATCATCATGCTCATTTTGCAGGTGATTATGATCAGTGTTTTGGTTTGGAAAGACAGGTATCTGTCCAGGAAAACTGGAGTTTCCCTTGGAATGGAGAATGTAAAACCCCCTCCCTCCAAATTTTTACAATTTTGCAATTAGGAGCTTTCAGGCAAAAATATAGGAATAGGAGTAACCATTCTTTACTAGGAATATTAAAAATGAAAATGCAGTAATACAAAAAAACCAAGTATGCAAACAAAGAAAAGTCCTAGAAATCCCTGACGGAGTCAGGAACACGACCTGACACCCTGTCAGCCAGTGTGCTGGAAGCAGTCCAAAAGTCCTCCTGGAGTGACAGATGTGGTTCTGTTGGAGGAGAGATGATCCTGAAGTGGCAGTGAGATGAGTCTGGTCTTCCTCTGAGGATCCAGTGGAAAAGAGGGTGCTCTGTTGTTCTGAATCTCAGGTTTTATCCAGGTAGGAGTGATTGGCTCCTCCCAGTGGGTGGAGCATCTCACAATGGAACAATGTAATGTTATTGGTCATGTGGTGAGCTTTAATGGCTCATTAACAGCAGATATCCCCCTGGAGAGAGGATGGGTCATGGAAGAGATAAGGAACATTGCTGCTCCTGGTTTTAACAGCTGGCCAATTAACAGAAGGCACCTGCCCCCTCCACCCCAGAGTTATGAGGAATGAATTATACAATGAATGAAAAACACTTCCCCAACTGGTTCCAACAGATGGCAAATAGAATACACATTTTTAGTTAGATATTACAACCCAAGACAATCAGCCTAACAGCTCACTCAAGCTCTCCTTTATATGTTTTAGCTGCAATATCTGCTCTGCTCTTTAAAAAATGCACAGAATTTCTCCATACGTGACAAAGAGTTCCGAGATAAAACAGTCCAATGAGGAATACAGATAGCACAGGTATGAAAGCAGTTATAGTAACATAAAATATTTTGATTGTGGTGGGAAAATGTATAATGTTCATGTAAATAATTACTAAACAATCAGAATTATTATTCTTTTCCTATCTTTTCCTAGCATGACTTATTAATCTAGTCCTCAAGAAAAGTCATCCCAAAGAAACCTTGACAAAACTGTATTGTACTATTCAAGCTGAAGGAAACAGAAAGAAGAGAGTGCAATGTATAAGTCCAGAAAATTGCAGAGCTAATCAATTCAGTCATATAATTTTTCCAGGTTAAATTAAATCAACAGTCAATTCACAGCACAGAAAACAGTAGCAAGATCCAAAGCTGTATAATCATTCCAGGTCTGATTGTGCATTCTCTACACACTCACTTGTACAGAAGTCATTAGACATTTTGGTGCATTAAGAAATTTGGATTAGGTCTTCTACAAACTCCATAGGAGCAAGAGTAATTAAAATTTATGACTTTACAGTCTGGCCATCCAGCCAGCTGATGCAAAGATTTGTATTTCAAGCAGCAGCCTTTTGTTCAGTCTCTGAACCAATTAACCTTGCCAATTCCTCTGTACTTCTGCAACAGTAATGGTATATTTAGGGAATCAAAAACTGCAGTTGGATCCTCTGCTTGTATTCAATAGCCTGTTCAATTTATGTTCCCTTCCCATATCCTCCGAAACTCCTCACCTGCGTGTTAGTACTTGTCGATAAACACTAGAGGTACATAATGTATCCCTCAAAGGTAAGAAAACACCCTCTAAGTGAAGACTCTTTTCCTGAGAAAAAAAACCTGAGGGTTTCTACACCTCTTTCTGACCCTTTCTTCATCTTGGTCTGCACTAAGCTCTATCTAAATTATTTCTATCACCTTATCTAGACCAGATTAATTGCAAGATAGACCAATTGTTACACCTTCTATTCTAACTTGTGGCAAAACATTGTGGAGCTATATTCAAACATCAGCTGAGATAAGAAGCCCCTGAATGCCTCACTTTCTATCACTTGTCACCGCTCCCTTACTGAATATGTTAGTATGTCTGAATAAACCTTCATACTTCATCCAAAAATGACCAGGACTATTCTGAAATTTAAAGCATTCTCATGGAGACTGACCTCATGGCTTGGGGTCCAGCACTTCTTATGTTAAATGATTTTAGATAATACAATTTTCATTTATTTGATCGTCAAATGCTTAAATGTCCAGTATAGGTGCAGAAGTACGTACCCAAATGCAATATGAAGCCTAAGAAGGAAACTGAATCCTCTCTGAAATGTAACTTCAGATTAGACAAAGGAAACACTTTCAAATGACATGGTAAAGAAAAGGCATTTCGCAGCAGCTGAAGGTTCAATTCTTTTAATATTTCTTTTTATTTTTTATGGATTAACAGATCTTCCATCATTTAAAGAATTAGTGATCCTCTTATATTATTTATGCACTATCTATGCAACAATTGCTCTGCATTTGTAGCATGTCCAAATTACCTACAGTTTCTCCTGTACCTACAGTTACATATAACTTGCCACAAAACCTGCCTTCAGAGTTCGCTGCCTTTGTGAATTAACAGCAAGTCTCTGTTTCAGGGATGCTGCTTCCTGAATGGAAAACTTGCATTTTTCTCCTTATATTGATACCTTGCACTATGACTGGTGTTATACAGCAGGCACCTTCATTCACAACAGAATATCAATGACAGAACACAATGTAAATAGAAGTGAGCAAAGGAAATCTAAGATTCTGCTTCATATGAGGTGAACATAAAAAATAAAGCAGCCTCTCAGAGAAAATACCATAGAAATGTTTATGGGGTATTTATAGTTTTTGAAATCAGCCCCTTTATAATAAAGAAATATTTCATGTGCAGTGCATTTGTCAGCAGACAATACAGGTGTATATCCATATATCACAGACATTTTAAGATACATCACTACATACA
The DNA here is from genome assembly GCA_013400215.1 of Cisticola juncidis. Classification (NCBI taxonomy): domain Eukaryota; kingdom Metazoa; phylum Chordata; class Aves; order Passeriformes; family Cisticolidae; genus Cisticola; species Cisticola juncidis. The sequence goes on along the minus strand of VXBR01007128.1, from coordinate 1,512,650 downwards.
CGTAAATGAGACAAAAGACAAAGTTTTCCAAATGCAAATACTGTCAAAGACTATAATAATAAGAGTGACTTTGCTTTAGAAAAATTCCTTAGCATTCACTGTTAAAAACTGCAAAGGACTAAAAAAAATATTAAACAAAAAAAAAAAAAAACCAGCCAGAATAATATAAAACAAGAAAGCATTATAAGTATTACCAAGATTCTGAAAGAATTGCAATGTAATACATATGGTTTTCCAGCAAACCTGCTATAAATTTTCTGTGGTAGGTTGAAAACAGTCTATTCCAGTTTCTACTGGAGCAAAATTAATTTCAGTACTAGCTGACTTGGTTCCAAAGAGAATTTCTGATAAATATCATCTTCACTCAGTCATGTTTTTAGGGGTTTTTTTTCAATTTTTTTTTTACCATTTCATTGTATTTCCACTATCGAGGTACAAAGGTCTTTTCAATCCATCAGATTTGTCTTCATCATTTCTGCTTTCTCCCTGCTTTTTTAAGATCAGATGAAGTTTGAAGATCCTTACTCTCCCAGACTTCCAGGGAAAATCATAATATTAATAGGATGCAATAAAAGGAAATCAGATGCCAAAAAAAGACAGCTCCAATAAAGACCGAATCAGAAAGAGAGAGGCATGAAAAAAAGTAGAGAGCAAAATAAATCTATAATGATGAAGGTAGTTGGCAGATAAAATTTGGAACCTGAATCTGCAGAGTATTAAGCTTTATTCTCTGGGTTGCAGGAGTAAAACCTGACAGGATTTTCAGCACTGCCAAAAAAGCAGAACCTAGTTCTGGGAATGGGGAAGGACAGTGGGGGAGATGCTGTGAGGCCAACAAGGACTGGAGTCTTCTGTTTGGGAAGGATGGGGTCCAGAGCCAAGTCTGAGCAAATATGGAAGGGAGGAAGAATTATGCCTAAGGACATTCCTGGGAGCCCTTAGTTCATCATTCCTGAAAGATGCCCACATTACAGGGGATAACACTTTCTGGTAGAAACTTCTAATAACCAAAGAAATGGCTGCAAAGCAAATAATAAATTTGATCAAATGTCTTCACCAAAGAATGGAGAACAGACCAGAAACAGAAGAAAAAGAAATATCTGGTATCCTTGAGAAAAGAAATGGTAAGACATTAGAAGTGACTTAAAATGCAAGGGGAAAAGTCTACTTGGAGGAGATTATCTGATCTCACAACCTTTTCCTATATCATCTTATTGAAGACATCTGTCTGTTTTTCATTCCTTGACACTGACCAATGTAATTTATTGGCAATGTTAATGGAATATTAATTTGATTATTGCTGAAAGGGTGAATATACATTTTCCTCCATATGTCTTAATTATGGCTCTATTAAAGGGCTGCTGTAGGCATACTGCATATTTAAGTAGGCACCGTTTACAGATGAACTTTCCAATTTACTGTGGAACCTCTATTTCCCATTTAGGACTGAGGTCTGAAATGCTGCCATTAGTTTTACCATTTAATCTATTTGATAAATTTCCATTTGGCTTTGGGCCAGACTACAGCCAAATTGCTTTGGGAAACTACTCCAACCATGTATTTAATGTGTCTTGTCCTTGCTGTTAGTATTTGTTAACATTTCTACAGGTATCAACAACTTATATTTAAAAATGAAACACACATTTTTTTTTGCCAGAAGTCGTTATTTATGCAATCCTATTTCTTGGTAGAATTTATTTTCTAATAATATGACATGAGTAGACACCCTACAAAACAGAAGAAATTTAATATGCAATCCTTTGCAGGCTTAACAGTCTGTATTTTACTTTTAAACTATTTACTTAAAAATGCAATAGATAACAGTGTTCTATAAAATTGTATTTCTTGACAATTTCAAATGAAAAGAAGTAAAATATTAGTGTTTTATTTGCACAGTTCCAAAGTTTTTTATTATTTTAATGGAAAATGCTTAAGCATCATACAATTAGATGTGACCATGTGTTGAAAACTAGTCCAATAGCCCCTCATTTTTTGTAGCCAAAAACTCACTGCTGCTGTTTCTGTCCTTAGCTAAAGCCTGTCTCCACTGCTGAACCATTGCCAGTCCCTCTCTGTCCCTTAGGGTCACCATGTCTCTGTGCTCTCTCTCTCTCTCTCTCCAGGCATTACAGCAGGATAACTTAATGTGAAACTTAAGGATCACTTAAAAGCCCAACCAGACAAAGCTGTATCTGTTGAAATTTGGCTTGGCACAAAATCACACAGCTTTTCAACTCGAGTTCCACTTTTTAACCTACATGTCATTTTGGGAGATAAATTGCTATTTCATAATTATTCCCCCACATAAACACCAGAGGGACATCTATCCAGCTTGTCTTTAGAAACCTTAAATGGCAGAAGATTCCACAACCTTCCTAGTCAATTTAGTTTGGTATTTAGCTGTTGTTATAAATTTTTAGTTTATAACCTATATTTTGTTTCCTTCAAATTTACTAATATATGTCCAACATCCTGCATAGGGAAAGTATTATTTTTCACTTTCATGTATTCTTTGGCAACATTTGGAAATTGGTTACTCTGCCTTCCTGTCATGTTATCTGAAATGAACAATCTAATTTCTTCTAATATTTCTTTACACACAATTTTTAGACCTCTGATCATTATTTTGTGACTTGCCTAAATTCCCCATGCCTTATGGAAAAATATGCCAAAACTGGACATAGCTACGCATTTAGCAGGGCTGTCAGAAGGGGAAGAATTGCTGTTTGAGCTTTGCACACACCTGCCTGGTCCTGTGCCCCCCCCCCCCCCCCCCCCCCCCGCCATGAAGCAGATGATTGATGTTTTGCACTTGCAATGGCACGAGAATGGTTTTTCATGTGAACTGCAGGAGCAATGAAAACTTAACCTTAAACCCATACACTTATGCCTTGAAGCTCTTGAGCCTTGACACACATAAATTTTTACCAAGTCAAGGTGCTAGTGCTGCACGATTTCAGAGGAGTTTTGAATAAATATGCACTGAGGCCTTGATTCTGTACAATAGAGGTGGAAATTTTGAGAGTGAAATGTGTAGTTACATGCCTTGCTAGACATGGTATGTTGTATTTAACTTAACGATGACTGTAGCAGGGCTCGCCTGCTACTTTTTATAACAAAAAAGTCTTGACAGACACTAATGTTGCTGGTGATCAGCTGTTGAATGTATGTAAAGAGAGATTTTTTCATTTAACCTCAGCAATATTTGGTGACACATGGAAAAAAAAGCACTTACAAAACCTTGTTTCTGTGACTCCTCACAGCAGATGCTACACATCTTAACTACCATGAAAAATCTTAGTTTTGAATTTCACTTTCATATGTCCTTCATTACAATAGCTGCAGTCCCAATGCTACCCAAAATTGTTACAGTCAGAGCCACCAAGTCATGGATAATCTTTGTCAGTGGTGACTGCAATTTAGTAGTCTCAGTGAAAATCCTGAGGTGCTGGTTTCATTTGTCTTTAATTCAATCCTCAAAATTACTATGATAATAGTTTCCCATCTCCTCCATTTAAAACTGGGACATCATGCTTATCTTTGAGCTCTAATTTAAAGCAAATTTTGCTCTGTCTATAGTGTAATTTTCTTGTATTAAGGTCTGAGAAAAGCTACCTATAAATAATGTTCTGGTCTGTGATTACTTTTCTGGATAAATTTAATCTCTATGGGGTCATAATGTATATCTCATTTACTGAATTTCTGCCTAATTTATATTTTCATCATGGGGGGAAATAGTTGTGAGAAACAAGATAATGTTGTGTGAGTCTAAATACTGTGGCCAGCACAAATTATTTGCATCATCATGACAGATAATTATATTAACATTTTCTGTGGTTTACACAAATTATTATTTTCTCTTTGTTGAGAACAATGGAAACCATTACATAATCTGATTTCTACTTCTGTTTTACTGTAATCACAATGTCTATTATTCTCTGCTTTAAACATTGGCACAGGCCTCACATGATCTCATGAAAATATCAGCTTTTGCTGATAAAAACATTGTTCATATTCTCTAAAGCTAACTGATCTCTGTCAGTTACATTAGCTTAGGTTTGGCTATTGTTGAACACTGAGTGCAGCCTCAGATGTTCAGGAAGTGTCTCCTCAGATATCCAAGGCAGTGGTTCTGAGAGGCCCTAAATAAAATGGGTAAAACAAAGCATGTACTAATTCTAGACATTGAGAAATAGCTACATGAAATGTTGGCTTTCAGCCTTAAACTCATAGCTTCGTTTAATGTTGATTTTCTCCCTGAACACTGCGAGTACATGAGGAAGATGATGAGGACAGAGCACAGCCGTGTCCTATCTGGAGGGATGGTCGCTGGCCTCTTTTTTAACAGATCCCCTGAGGCTTCAGAAACCAAAGCATTTCCATCTAGTCAGTGACCTACCATTAATTAAGAATGTGGAAGTACTGTTTGTCAAAAAGAAAGGAAATTTTTAAAAATTGTGAGCATAATATGCAACAGATGCTTTCACTTTTAAGTCTGAAGTTCAAAAAGTTATCTTGTTGTGTATCTTGTTCCTCAGCAGCTCTAAAAAAAGCTGTGGTGACTACCTCTTTCCTCTGTGTACTAAATTATGTATGTCTCAGTAGGATCAGAAATAGTATTACAAAAAATTACTTTTCTCCAATACCTCTGAAAAAGATCAGAATGATCTGGTAAGTTCTGTGTGTCTCAAGAGGGTAAGGATGAAAACTTCTCTCAATCATAGCCTCAGTCTACTCACCATTCTTTAAAAGGTAACCCCAGGCTGGCCAGAATTGTGGGGAAACAACAACAACAACAACAACAACAACAAACTAAAACAAAAACAAAAACAAAAACAAAAAAAGAGTTTTTTTAATTTAAAAATTCTTTGAAATCCCATGGAGTGTGAGACAGAAAAATCTTTAAAAGTGCTTTAAAAAAATAAACAAGGATTTCTTATGTAGCATCAAAACAAATACAGTAAGGTATAAGAAGCCAAATAAAAGCTGGTGTATATCACAAAGTAAATGTCATATTCATTTTAAATTTTATGTAATGAACAGTCTCAAAGGCACAAAAAAAGATGAAACAAAGAAAAAATAAAAGAACATGAAGTTAAAAAGAAAATAAAAACAGTAATGTTAGAGCTAATTGGTCTACCAAAAATGCTCTAGATACCTGATTAAAAAATGTTATGTTTTAATAAATATTATAATTATATAAATATATTATACAGATTATATAATGCTTTGAACAATATCTGATTAAATTTTCAGTATCATTAACTTAAATATAACAGAAAGAGTAAGGGCTAAGATGGAATATTGTCTGTGAGCTCCTATAAGACAAATAGCAGAGAAACTAGATCTCTACTAAAAGTAGAAGAAATGCAAAATCCAGTCTAGTTCTGCTTAATATCTTTAATTATCTGGAGCACATACTGCTGTCTGCCCCATGATCAAGGCTGACTCCCTGGTGCAGTTATGTATCTTCACCAAGTATTGGTCAATAGGGTGATATGTTCCCACTTTTCACATTGACACAAAGGATTTATCTGTCAATTCAATCAGAAAATTGATATGGAAAGGCTTTTTTAATGAGGGAAGTCTTATTCCATACTTAATGGTGGAAATTTACCAATAGCCACCAAATTGATTTGCAATGAATACTCAGGGAAGGGTTCACTACAAGATACTGAGAAAGAATCAACGTCCAGTCATGATAAGACACATTTAAATTTAATAAATTAACTAAAGTTGTCATTCTACGCAACTTTTAAATTACTAAATATAACAGATCAAAGGCAACTTTTCGTATTCCCTTTAACATGTGTGCTGCCATGTTCCCAGGTTTTATCCTTTTCTCTGAGCTTAACACTCTTTGTGTATAACTGAGCTGTAGAGTTCTCAAAGTGGTAAGTACCAGAGAAAGCATGGCAGCAGGAAAATCAGAAGGTAAGACTGCTCAAGGGCTAATATAGTGATATGGATGCTGTCACATTGGGATGCATTAATAATATGGTGTTTCCTGGTATGATAAACTAATATTGTGGGGGAAAAAGAACAGAAATATAATCAATACAGCCTTTGTATGAAAATTAAATACAAATATAAAGGGCATTCTGAAACAAAAATTTCATGATAAAACAAAACCTTTGGATTTAGATGTTTTTGTAAGCAGCAGCTGGAATCTTGAACTGCCATTTCGTTTTGAACACAATTAATGCAACTTCATCTACTGATGGTTATTGGATCAGAACTTCTTGCATACCAGCACAAAATAATGCCCTTATAGAAAATTAGTGACCAAAATCCCATTAATTTCTTTGGGACTGAGACTGTCAGCATTCTTTGTGTCTAGTAAATTCACTTCAAAAAACTCTGGCATTTCTTTTGAGAGGTACATTCAATACTACAAAGCTCTTTGAAAAGGCAGAGTAGATCGAGTGAATTCATCATCAGAAAAATAGTTTGATTTATTTTTTTTCTTGGAAGACCTGCTGAGGAAATTGAGATCGAGTAGAAAGTGCAACATCAAAGAAAAATATCCTGAGATTCATTTTAGAAAGGAGCAGAATGAAAATAAGATCAGAAAGTAAAACAGTGAATTGATTGATTTTAAAAATCAATCAAAATACAAGAAGGTGAAAAAGCAGTTAGAAGTGTTATATATAAATTCTGTATGCTGTATCTGATACCAAACAGCCAGATAAAAATCCTGTATTAAAGGATATGAGTAACATTGTATGTGAAGATGGAAATGCAAGTAATCTCACTCAGAGTAATATTTCAACAATTTGCAAGACACTTGGTGGTAGCAACACCATCTGTCTCTCTGGCAAGCTTGTTCCTGGGAATCTGATCTTGAGAACTTAGATAGATCAAAACATTCTCTTGCTCCATTTCCAAGTCCTTCTCTGGTGTTATGGCTGAAAAGAAAACACCGCTCCATCGAGTGGCAAAGTGGGGAACTAGCAAAGGGTGAGGGAAGTGGGATGAGTGGAGAGGCAGAAAAATTCCTGGGGAACAAGATGGGGGGATGTGATGGTTTAGGCATTCTCCAATGCACCACTTCCTCTTCTCCTTCCAATTGGAGGCACGAAAGTCCATGAGGTGAGATAAGAACAATTTACTGGAAACAGCAATGAGATAAGAAAACAGAGAGTAACAGTTACAATATTAATAACAAAAAGTATAAGAAAAAAAATTATTTACATTGAAAACCCCCCTGATAACAGAAAACACTGGATCCTCCACCACGTTTTCTTGACCAGCAGGCACCCCCTCTCCCCAGAAGAGAGTCCCTTTTCTCTGCTCCCAGCAATGATATGGGTATAGAACAACCTTCTCATCCTAGCTGTGCACTTCTGGGCTACTGCAAAAAATTAACCCTGTCTTGTCTGNGGGGAAACAACAACAACAACAACAACAACAACAAACTAAAACAAAAACAAAAACAAAAACAAAAAAAGAGTTTTTTTAATTTAAAAATTCTTTGAAATCCCATGGAGTGTGAGACAGAAAAATCTTTAAAAGTGCTTTAAAAAAATAAACAAGGATTTCTTATGTAGCATCAAAACAAATACAGTAAGGTATAAGAAGCCAAATAAAAGCTGGTGTATATCACAAAGTAAATGTCATATTCATTTTAAATTTTATGTAATGAACAGTCTCAAAGGCACAAAAAAAGATGAAACAAAGAAAAAATAAAAGAACATGAAGTTAAAAAGAAAATAAAAACAGTAATGTTAGAGCTAATTGGTCTACCAAAAATGCTCTAGATACCTGATTAAAAAATGTTATGTTTTAATAAATATTATAATTATATAAATATATTATACAGATTATATAATGCTTTGAACAATATCTGATTAAATTTTCAGTATCATTAACTTAAATATAACAGAAAGAGTAAGGGCTAAGATGGAATATTGTCTGTGAGCTCCTATAAGACAAATAGCAGAGAAACTAGATCTCTACTAAAAGTAGAAGAAATGCAAAATCCAGTCTAGTTCTGCTTAATATCTTTAATTATCTGGAGCACATACTGCTGTCTGCCCCATGATCAAGGCTGACTCCCTGGTGCAGTTATGTATCTTCACCAAGTATTGGTCAATAGGGTGATATGTTCCCACTTTTCACATTGACACAAAGGATTTATCTGTCAATTCAATCAGAAAATTGATATGGAAAGGCTTTTTTAATGAGGGAAGTCTTATTCCATACTTAATGGTGGAAATTTACCAATAGCCACCAAATTGATTTGCAATGAATACTCAGGGAAGGGTTCACTACAAGATACTGAGAAAGAATCAACGTCCAGTCATGATAAGACACATTTAAATTTAATAAATTAACTAAAGTTGTCATTCTACGCAACTTTTAAATTACTAAATATAACAGATCAAAGGCAACTTTTCGTATTCCCTTTAACATGTGTGCTGCCATGTTCCCAGGTTTTATCCTTTTCTCTGAGCTTAACACTCTTTGTGTATAACTGAGCTGTAGAGTTCTCAAAGTGGTAAGTACCAGAGAAAGCATGGCAGCAGGAAAATCAGAAGGTAAGACTGCTCAAGGGCTAATATAGTGATATGGATGCTGTCACATTGGGATGCATTAATAATATGGTGTTTCCTGGTATGATAAACTAATATTGTGGGGGAAAAAGAACAGAAATATAATCAATACAGCCTTTGTATGAAAATTAAATACAAATATAAAGGGCATTCTGAAACAAAAATTTCATGATAAAACAAAACCTTTGGATTTAGATGTTTTTGTAAGCAGCAGCTGGAATCTTGAACTGCCATTTCGTTTTGAACACAATTAATGCAACTTCATCTACTGATGGTTATTGGATCAGAACTTCTTGCATACCAGCACAAAATAATGCCCTTATAGAAAATTAGTGACCAAAATCCCATTAATTTCTTTGGGACTGAGACTGTCAGCATTCTTTGTGTCTAGTAAATTCACTTCAAAAAACTCTGGCATTTCTTTTGAGAGGTACATTCAATACTACAAAGCTCTTTGAAAAGGCAGAGTAGATCGAGTGAATTCATCATCAGAAAAATAGTTTGATTTATTTTTTTTCTTGGAAGACCTGCTGAGGAAATTGAGATCGAGTAGAAAGTGCAACATCAAAGAAAAATATCCTGAGATTCATTTTAGAAAGGAGCAGAATGAAAATAAGATCAGAAAGTAAAACAGTGAATTGATTGATTTTAAAAATCAATCAAAATACAAGAAGGTGAAAAAGCAGTTAGAAGTGTTATATATAAATTCTGTATGCTGTATCTGATACCAAACAGCCAGATAAAAATCCTGTATTAAAGGATATGAGTAACATTGTATGTGAAGATGGAAATGCAAGTAATCTCACTCAGAGTAATATTTCAACAATTTGCAAGACACTTGGTGGTAGCAACACCATCTGTCTCTCTGGCAAGCTTGTTCCTGGGAATCTGATCTTGAGAACTTAGATAGATCAAAACATTCTCTTGCTCCATTTCCAAGTCCTTCTCTGGTGTTATGGCTGAAAAGAAAACACCGCTCCATCGAGTGGCAAAGTGGGGAACTAGCAAAGGGTGAGGGAAGTGGGATGAGTGGAGAGGCAGAAAAATTCCTGGGGAACAAGATGGGGGGATGTGATGGTTTAGGCATTCTCCAATGCACCACTTCCTCTTCTCCTTCCAATTGGAGGCACGAAAGTCCATGAGGTGAGATAAGAACAATTTACTGGAAACAGCAATGAGATAAGAAAACAGAGAGTAACAGTTACAATATTAATAACAAAAAGTATAAGAAAAAAAATTATTTACATTGAAAACCCCCCTGATAACAGAAAACACTGGATCCTCCACCACGTTTTCTTGACCAGCAGGCACCCCCTCTCCCCAGAAGAGAGTCCCTTTTCTCTGCTCCCAGCAATGATATGGGTATAGAACAACCTTCTCATCCTAGCTGTGCACTTCTGGGCTACTGCAAAAAATTAACCCTGTCTTGTCTGGAACCATGACATTAAAGGCATATCACTGGCTAACACAAAGCAGAATCTGATTATCCATTATAAATGATGGGCACATTTGTCAGGGACAGAGATTTGGCACATTGGTCAGGGACAGAGAACTTTGCCTCTGCCCAAGACCTGGGGGAAGCGAATAAATATTTCTTAAGATGTAAAAAAGTATTTTAACCTTTTGATTCCAGCTCATCATATCCCAAAGTACAAGGTACAAATGTGCTGCTGTGGCTGAGGTGTTTCAGCCACGGCAGCACAGCATCCACAGCCGTCTGCAAAACTAACAAGAGGTGTGGTAAGTCCTTTGCAAGCCAGTCATCTTCCGTGGCTGGTCTGCTATCAGAGCTGAAGACTGCAGTCAGAGAATGTCAGGAAGAGAGGATGAAATCCAAATTAAGAGTACATCACCAAGGTATTTTGTCATGTTTGTGCAAACTCTGTTTATGGAAATAATAAAGCTACCATATTTTTCAAACTTAGTCTCACACTAAATGTTTCTGTGTTCCTAGCAAACTAAAAGAGATAAATATTTAAAAATCATTTAAAATTAATATATTTGGTTTTATGAGTCCAGTAGAAAAATGTTAGAGTATCTCTAGATCCTTGACTACTCTCCAGTTATCAAAAAGGCCGATAAGTTCTACCTTACATTCATTCTGCCCATGGGATATTGTTACAGCACTAACCAAAGCAGAGCACTTTTCCACACAGCCAGAATTTCTGTGTAGTTTATTTGAAACTTTTGAAAAGAATAAGGATTGAATCTCAAAATATGCTTATTGAATTATAATTTATGAGCAACACATTACCCAGGTGTTTTGGACAAGATAGTGAAAGGGTAAATCAGGAAATATGACACACTGCTTTCCATTAACCCCCTGGCACTTGCAATTTGAAGCTCTCCTTACCAAAGGCTAATCCATTTTGCTGTAGTGCTTAGCATTTTAAAATCTCTGCTCCTCGTGTCAAAATATTTGTACGCATTTAGATATTAGAAAGGCAGGTAGCAATTCTGATCCCTTACTGTTTTGCACATTGTCATACCCAATCAAAACAAACAGCAATGCAAAGCATACCTACTGAAAATACAGCTCCATACTATATAAGAATGAACTATTTCAACCCTTATTTTCAGACAAATGTGTTTGTCCAATCTCCAAAATTCTGTAACAGATCATAGATACTCACAGCAAAGCTGAAGTTTAATACATCGAGGTTCTAGCAAATACTAACAGTGATGTTACCTGTGAAAATGGCTTGTCATTGTTGGTTAGGAACTACATTTGCTTAAAGTAGAAGCAGCCTACCTATTGCTTGGTGCTGAAACTGGGATAGGAACATTTTGCCTGTGTCATCTTGCAATATTTGCAAAGAACGGCATTCTTTTCCTGGATGAAACCTAAGTGCTTCAATAAATGAATTATCCTGTTAGGAAATTTTCCATGAACTCAGTCAGATCAATAAGTCTTATGTTTCACATACATAACAGATTATTATGTAAGGAATGAAGAAACACAAGAGTTTGAGTATTATTTGGATTGTTGTTTCCATTTATTCCCCAAGGAGCAGAATAAGGGAACCCTACTGTCATTATGATTAGGAAAATAAAGACTATAAAAATATCCTCCATAATTTAGATAAAATTGCCCAGGCTTCCAAAATATCATCACTCTTCCCCACACAAGCAGATAATCATCTGGAGTTGATGTAAATTTTCTGTAGAATGATTATTCCAGCAGCTTATACCATGATGATATGCATTTGTTTCCCTTGATTTAAACTTCACATCTCTCATTTAAGTTTTAGAAAATCTCATATCACTGAAAATTCTCCATTTACTTTGGATGACTCTCACCTGCTTAAGATGGAGCTGCTCTTATGATGATTTTATATTGGATCCTACAGAAACAACATTAATTATTAGAAAATGAAGTGTCTTTTTAGTCACTGATATGGAGAGCAGATTCTGCCTTTAAGTGACTGCACTTGTGCATGGAGCTGAAACAGAACTTACTGGTGTTTGTCTCTTTGTTGAAGGAGCCTTTCATGCTTAATGCTGCAGAGCTCCCTACTGTCAATTAACAGCTCTTAATGACTTCCAGGTAGAGCAGAGGGAAACAGGAGCCTCTGTGATTATGTCTATGTAAAGCATGTGACTTCCAAGCTCACTTTTGCCAGGAGGAGTGCTATATTGGTGTCAACACAAGTAAACTGCATTAAGAACATGTCTACATGCCTGTTAATTTTATAATGGTGTCAATACTCCTGTGTCTAATTAACACAGTCATTATCCTATGAAATGTAATCAATCCTTTCTGAAAAGCAGTAAAAAAATCTGCATGTTTAATATATGTCAGCTTTCCTAAACCCTAAACAATTTAAATTTTGTATAAGTATAGACTAAACACACCTACTTACTTACTGTATTTTGGAATGTTTTTCACATCATGTTCTCTGAGACCACTTGCACTATTGGAGAACAGCAGAAATACTGGGAAGAAACTGACATCTTCAAGGTGCATTAAAAGGATCTCACATTTACCTTGTCTTTGTCAACAAATTTACACAACCACCTACAGTGAATGAAAAACAAAATATAGCCAAGTGTCAGACTTTATGAAGCCTCTCTGCTAAAAGAATATGGTGAGAACAGCTGATGTTTATATCTTCAGTTTTCTTTTTGAGAAGACTGTTAAGAAAATCTTGAAGATGACAGATCAAAAATGAGTCTCAAAACTAAGAAAACAAGTGTTTTGAGAAAATAGCTGGGGGTCTGACATCAGGAGTCCGATAACAAGATTTTCACCACCTTCTCTTTGACACAAACTGCAGGTCTAATTCTCTTTAACATCTAGTGAACATAGTATGAATTTTTCATAGTGTACTCTCTATTGAATTTCAAAAAAAAAAAAAAAAACCCAACCAAATTCAGTATGGAATGAGGGGACAATTGGAAGTTTATCAAAGAATCAAACTGTGAGTGTATGTGATAAAAGAAGTCTCTCCAAACTATATGACAGATCAGAATAAAAACAGAAATGTATGCACATACATTGATTATTATACCTAAATATAAAAGCCAATAAGGTCATGGCTGCAACAATTGTTGCATGTTTGCAAATAAAACTCAGAAGTAAAAAGCAATATGTAATGTATAGCTGTGTTTAAAAATATGCTACTTCTGTGGATGCATGTTTGGCTTCTTTGTACATTGTGTGGCCTCATACATTACATTAAGGCCATTGGGAGAAAATAATACACTTACAAAACCCCAAAGGAAATAAATATAGTCCAAATGTAATTACATAAGCTAGAATATGTATGCTCTTTTTTTTTTTTTTGCTTTACATAAACAAAAAATTAATATTGCATAATTAAAAAATACTATTTATTCACTCTGTAAGAAGCAGTTCCTTGACACATTTAAATGCAAGAAGCATCAGAAAAGTGGTTAACAGAATATAAGAAGAGATTTCAGAGCAGATGAAAATTTTACAATTGGACACAGTTTTCACATCAGTCTAGATATGTGATTTAAATCTTACTCTTATTTCGGATTATTTCAATCTTAAATTTAAATCTTATCCCTTATATGAATGTGTAGTTTTGACCCTATACAAAAATAGGAAAAGGAAGGAAGGAAGGAAGGAAGGAAGGAAGGAAGGTATAAGGAATTTATTACACAACTAATGAAATGTGCCCCATCCTATAAGTCAAATATTTTTTAAAAAATTAATGGATTTGTTTGTATAAAGGTTTGGGCTTTTAAAATATTTTTAAACTCTGTATGTTTCTAGGCCTTTTCTTTTTTCACACTTCACTTAATATTTTAATGTGGATGTAAAGGCAAACAGTAAGTGTAATGAGAGATAACCTGAGACAGAAAAGATTTGTGCATGTCAATGCAACAGCAAAATTTTTGAGAAAGACCCTTTAGGTCATGGAATATTTTTCCAAAAAATATGTTTACATTTTATCAATGGGAACCCTCAAAATTACATTTGGAAAAACCCTTGTAACTGCCAGCTTAAAAATATAATCTTGCTTTCACAAAGAGATAGAATAGATCACTCAAAGGCATTTTTCTTCTTTGATGTCTCTATTTCACAATTATGCAGAGACTGAATATTTCACTCCATGTTCAAAATGTTAATCAGAAACTCAGTCAGGGATTCTGGTCCTTAATCAGTTTCTGAACCTGAGTTTTAAAATCACATCTAGAATTCAAGAGCTCTCTGCAGTGAGAGACATTATTAGCTGAAGCATTTTTTGCCTCTCAGCTTCACTGAAAAATACTTGGCTACATTTTCTCAGGGAAAATAAACCCACTTACATTATCTTAGAAAATGTTTTTTGAAAGTTTTTAACAAGTCAGGTTTCTGATCTTTTCTCAAAGGAATTTAGTTTACATCATTTAAGTAAAGTGGCCCACCATTTTCTCTTGGCAGTATTTTCAGGTTTTAATCATTCATGTATCTGTGAATTTATGCATAGGTATATATATGTCAATAAATATAAATCGTTCTTTAAAAGTTACTGAAACTAAGGTTCGTTTGCAAGCATTTAACTGTAGATGGCTTAAATCCTTATGATCCAATCTTGTTTTCCCAAAGTACTTTGCAAAATTAGCTATTGTCAAATGAAAGCAATTGCAAACTTGATCTAATCCTCTCTCTATTTTATTTCAGTGCTTTTACCCACATTAAGTATGTGCTTTACTCCTTGCTGCATATGACATCCCATTAATATAAATCCCTTAGAATAAGTTGTCTTGTACCAGCACTTATAGGGAGGTCTCATGTAAATAATGTCCCTATCTCTTCTCTGACTCTTATCATTAATCTACCATCAATTTCAGCAGAAAATTACCACTTTTTCCCAAAGAAATAAACAAACAAAACCCCTTAGTTTATAATCTATTAAAATACGATATTGGCAAAGATATGAGATATGGTAAAGATATGACAGGCCTCATTTTAAAGTTATTCAATACCAAATTTCCTTCCCAAAATCTTATTTTTTTCAAAGGCAGAGCTAATATCTGTTGGGGAGTTTTAATAATATTTTTAACATTAATTCAAAAACAGAAGGTTAGGCAATAAAATCCTTGAAGATAAGTTTATAGATTGATTTTTTTTTTATTAGGAAATAAGTATTTCTTACAAATCATCTTTTTTTGGATGATGTTTAGTAAGAAAGGGAAATTTACTCTTCCCTTGAAGTAAAAATCCTACAGCATTTGTTAGAAATCCTTAGCCTCTCTGTAACTTTGTGATGCAATAGAAATGTTAGAGTCTGAATTTAAAAATATTTGAATGCCTCACACTTAGTCAAACATTATTTAATGTTTAAATAATTTACAAAGTTCCTTGGAAATGAGATGTCCTGTTCCAAAACTGTCATAAATCAATGCAGCTTTACAATTTAGGCATAAAACATTCACTTTGGGAAAACTAGAAGCAGACTGGCCAGACCTGAGTGTCCTTTTTACAGCCTTTCCTTCCACTGATTTCTTGTAGGTGTGTAACTGAGAAAAGGTCTGCCTCATCCAGCTCTGAAAACAAATATGTATTGAAGAGAGTCCCCAAAATACGTGCTTGAAACAGCAAAGTGCTTTGCCAATGACACAGGGCAGTGCAGAATGATAGCTTTCCCTGAGATCAGAAACATGGTCCTCTAATATCTCTGCAGCTCTGTAGCAGGGGAGAGCAGATGGGAGGAACAGGCAGGACCACGAAGAGTTGGGAAAGCATAAATAGGTTTGCAGAAAAGCAAGTCAGGCTGGGATTTTGAAATTTGAGTTGACAGAGACAGAGAACAAACCATGTGTTCTGCTTAGCTTTCCAGAAAAGAAGAGATAGGCACTGTTCCCATGAGTTCACTGCATCTGTAACTAAGACACAAAAACAAGTAGGAAGAGCAGCAGAGGGATAACATGCTCAAGATCAGAAAAACAAAAAATACCAGATTCATCACAGACCTTTGGTTCTGCAAGTTCTTATTCAATGCCCAGTTTACCAAACAGACCATTTCTCCCATGAGAAAGTGAGCAAGAATCACCATTTCTGTACTGTTGTCTTGCAGTAAGCTCGTTATTTTTTTATCCTAATGACAAATAATGTTTATGGCAGGTTCATCCTAGAATTCAAAACAGATTCTCCTTTTTCTATGGAAAGTAGTTTTGGCAGCATTCCATTTAGCTCAAGCTTGCCATGTACTATATCAAATCTGCTTCATTAAATTTAAATTTTAGACTTTGTTGCACTTTTTTTTTTCTTTGAGGATATCAGTTTTTCTCCCTTCAGTTCCATTAATTTTCAGTTACTCCGTCTTTTGGAAACAATGGAAAAGAGATTATTCCTCCAGTACTGCCTGATTTAGCAGCTTCAAAGACAAATCAAAGAAAAATCAGAAGAGGACTTCTAAGTAGTACAAGACATTTTAAGACAAGTTACCACAGACCCAAGACATCCTAATGGCTTCTTTAAAATGGAAAGAGAGGGTGTCTTTGTACCTAATTGCTATTGGGTTCCACTTGGTTACAGCTTCAAATATTGAAGTTACTCAACACAAAAGGGGTATGAAATAGTTTGAAGAATCTCCATTCTGTTGCAAATACAGCATGGAATTTCCCCCATTAATATTTTCTTAAGTTCTTTGCTAAATACAACAGCAACATACATTAGGTCTACTCTGCAATACAGCTCCATGGAGATTTACTGAGGCTGGCTCTAAAAGCTCTATCTACCACAGCTAATCCACCTGGCTCTAGTGTAAAGCTGATGTGACTGGACCACCCCTAGAACCAAGTTTCACTGTGAAGGAGAGGTAAGAGCACATTAAACTCTCTTTCAGATCCCTTTGCATGGTGCTGTGTCTTAAATATACAAATTCTATGAGCCCCCAGCTCAGGTACCAGAACCTTAAAATATATCTTTGCTCTTACTGTCATATCATGTTCTGAAAGTGCATGTACATAAGGAAGCTTAATTTTCCTCTTTTTACCATCTGATATCCTCAATATCCCTTTAGCATGTATCTGAGGTTTAGTACCTCACTTGTTCCATGCATTCTTCATGAGCTGGAAACCAGTTATCAAAATCCTTGCATCTACTACCATATGTGCCTCAGTTCTGATTGGCAGTTTAGGTATCCTCACCCTAAAACACACTGCATAGCATGTTTTTATCCTCACATAAAACACACACTGCAAGGATTTACAGTTGAGTTGAGTTGTAATGTCAGGTTTTCTTCGGAAAAAGAAAATGCGATGGGATTTTCTGAAGGGAAAATTTGGAAGTGAACTTACATTCCTCCTGTCAAACAATGAGCATATGTTTTTATGTTAAGTGTTTATTCAGAAATTTAAAACACAGTCTTTTAAAACAAAGAGAAGTCACATTTTTTTACCAGCAAAGGATGGAGATTAACAAAAAAGCAAAGGTGTGGCAGCAGACAGAGTAATTCAAATGGAACACAAATTCAAAAACTTTAATTCAAAACACATTAAGAATAGAGGGAAGACATAAAATTCAAAATGTGGTCTGTATTTTACCTGACAGGATCCTTTAATCTAGAAAAATCGAACAGTGTTTTAAATAGTAATGTAAATTCCACAGCATGCAATCCCCATGGCAGCTTCTCTAAGAAATAACCAGCTGACAACTCAGAGTAACAACTACTCCCCTGCTTAAACACTGAATAAGGATATATGCCTGTGCTGCACACTGCCATGCAGCGTGTACGTCCTCAGGCCAGCCATAAATACAGGAGCAGAAGTGCCAAAAGCTGCCAAGCAGCCTGAAAGCAGGATAAATTAATTCACATAGGGTTCAGTTCTACTGCAGCTACACTCCCACGGGACTGCAAACAAATTCACTCACAGCTACTCTCATCTGCCTCATCATGGGCAGAATAGGTACATGTTGTTGTCATATATATACGTATTTTTAATACATACTTACTTAAGCTAAATGTTGTTCATTTTAATCTGTTTGTAGATGTTAAATATGTAAAGATTTTTCCAAAACAATCAAGGGACACATTGGGAATTTTAGTACTTGAAGATAAACAGAATATGGGCTTGAGAAGTGCAGACTTAATCATTGTTATTTCATATCAACATTTCAATATAAATATTTGTTTTGATTTGCTTTCTTTTTAGATATAATTAAGCAAAGCTCCATGCAAGACTAAATGAAGACTGCCATTTAATTTCCAAGTGCCAGTTCAAAATCCAATTATTTTTTAGATTTGTTAAATTTTCTCTGGATTTGACATATCCCTGCAAGAGCAAAATATTATTCTTCAGCAGAAAAATCTTCAGCACACAAAGCCAATCAAAGAGCTATATTAATACCAGTGGGACCACTTCTATTCTGAGGAATCACTAATGTGATAGATTACTGAATGGCACCAGAGCTTAATTAGGCCATATCCATAGCTAAGGTCATTAAAAACCCTTTATACTTCCATTAATTAGTCAGCCAAACTTTTATACAGAAAAATGTATAAAAACACATTCTGTTCTTAATTTTGTCTGATGGTTTCTCTCCTTCATGGTTTTGTGCCACATTGATTCTACCTTGAGTAATATAATGGGTTAACATTTGACATGAATGTTGAGAACTACAGTCTAAATGTGCTTGCAAATATCATTACATTGAAATAACATTTTACTAGAGAATGTAATGATGACTAATAGGTATGAAAGAGAAATCTTGCTGCTTCATTTTCTAACTACAAAATATTTGGGAAATGAGGAATGGAGCTGATATATTAACATTCAGAAAACCATTTAGGGATATAATTGGTACTTACTAAACCAATTAGTATAAAGTAATCAAGTGTCAGTGAACATAGATGGTTCTATGAATCTAGGATATATCATTTACCATTGCTACTTAAAAGGGTCAATTTTTTTGTTATTCTCACTAAATGGGTACAAACAATTGAAAGCAAACATTAATAGTTAGGACACAGTTTTCATGGAAGGGTTTATTATTTGATAAAGAGCTGTCTGTACCAAGTCTGTCAGATGTACACAAACAAATGCCCACACTGAGTCTCAAACTGGCTTCACTTTTAACTTACATTTTCCTTTCCTTTTTTTGTTAGCAGCCACATATGCACTCTTCAAGCAGGTGTTTATTTTTGGTTTGAACATGGGCTTCTTAGCACAGCCAGCTGTGAAGTTTAAAGGAGAAGCTGTTCCCCTCAGGTTTGAAATTGCCCTCTTTCCAGGGAGCACAATGAGATGTATGAATGCAGAACACTGCAGGAGGCTTGGGCACATAACAGAGAATGAGAAAACCTTTTGCTGATCTCCTGAAAAAAGTGGATTTTACTTGACATGATACAAACTTCTTTGGAGTTCCAGACCTTCAACGTGGACATGAGATACTTTTCTCACAGAAATATTGTGCATGGCATGTTGGTTCTACTTCAGAACTCTTTCAATTAGGCAAAGGAGGGATAAATTCTTCAAAAATAGTTCAGATGGAAAATACCAATCCCTTATCTGCTTATTACAGCAAAAAATTGTTTGTAGGTTCAGTGATCTGAAAGGAAGCAAGACTATTATTATTGTAAATTATTTTTTAAAGCCTCACATATTTTTGCATAGCAGTCACATGATTACAGATGTCTTAGATGAATGGAGACATTGATTTTGTTCCCTTCTCAGCCACACAAAGTTCAAAACCTGTAATGAGGGGTATTTTGCTGTACAACAAGCTGGGTAACCCAGCATGTAGGGGTAGCAAGCAATTGATTCCTCCTGCTCAGAAAGTACAGATAGCTATTGCTTCTGTAGAAGGTTTTCTGGTCTGGTCTGCTAGGAGAATGTAAAACACACATGTGATTCTGAAAACAGACAAAACCTCAGAATTCTCTTGCTAGAAGGCAGCACAGCAGCACACTCATCTTCATGATTCACTGATGACTTCCTCCTTGTGCTCCTTCTTTTGAGTCCCATTGGACTGGTTAAAACTCCCACAGCCCAATGTCATGGCTACAAAGCATCAGGGAAGGGACACAGCCCCACACAGACACTGGTTCATGGTCTCATGAAGTCTCCAGGAGACTCCAGAAACCATTCCAGTTGTAGGAAGTGTAGAGATTTGAGGTGTTGGTAGTTTTTTAACTTCTTCAGTGGTAAAGAAATAAACTACTCAGAAAGCATAGGTTTAACCTATGCATTCACTTCTCTCTTGACAGACTCTTAACCATAAATATTTCATTCCCTCCCTTTTACTGTACTCTGGGCATCTGTGAAGTGTGGGAACTGTTCTGATTCATCATGATGCTAAGCTTCACAAGATCCAGTGGTCGGAGGAAATTCCAAACTGTGGCGAGCTATACATCCTAACATCTTTGATTAAGTCTTTTGAGACATTTCTGTTCAAGCAAGACTTACAATAGAAGAGCCTGGCTTGTTACTTTAACTAAGTACTGAAGTTTTCCCTGCCACAGTGGCACATCTTCCCTTATCTGCCATTGTGGTTTTCATGCTCTCTCTCTCAGGCAGTCCTAGAGGACTCCAAATGTTGGAGAAAAGCAATAGAATCAGAGCTTTCAAATTGTTCTTACCTTTAAAAAAGTAAGGATAGTTCCCACTTAAGAAAAACACAGAATGCATTAGAATTATGTTATATTTATTCTGAAATTGTTTGTCTACCACAGAGTTTCTGGGCAATTAAATGTCTTCCTTTTTGGATCACTGCCAAAAGAGATTGAATTAAATTAATTGCAATGACTCCTCACAATAGTTATCTGGCCCACCTAATCCATTTATATAGTGCAGCAGGTCTTGCCTCCTCACCTATTCATGTTAGCATTTGCTAACACAAACAGCTTACAGTTGATTTTTTTTTTTTAGGTTAATTGCTGAATTAGCCACTGAATTATTAGATCTGACTTGGACTTGGGCATCTTCCTTTATCATCTACTGTTAAGCTGTTTGGGGGGAAAACATGGAAGAACCAAAAAAAAAAAAAACCCACTATTTGTAAAAAATTAATCCAACCATTTCTAGAAATACAAGCAATGTCAGAACTGAATGAATAGTCTCTAAGATGAAGGAGACTCTGACATCACATTATCTGAATGAAGTGGCATCAACCAATTAAGGAAATATGCTGAGAGTAGCATGTTTATTCAGTTTCCCCTATCTGAAATAAAGACATGTAAGAAAAATATCAAAAATCAAATGTAAAAATATAATAGTAAAAAAAATTCAATTTGAGAATTCCCTACCACCAGCTTTGAATGATGAAACAGAAAAGACAACCTGTAACTACTTAAAATAAACAAGCTAAAAAAAAAGAAAAAAAAAAAAGAGAGAGAAAATAAAATAAACAAAATAACTTAAAATAATATAGCATAAAATAAAATATAATCCAAGAGCAATAAATGTATTTTAGACTGTTGATTTCAGAGAGTTTTTCAAAATAATTTTTTTCTTTTTCTAGTTGAATCAGCCATGAAAATGGACATCACAGAAAAACAGTTCCTAAATAAGCAAACAAAAAAATATTATTCTAAAACTACTACTACTACTGACAATATACTAGATTTTGTTTTCCATATGTGAGTGCTAGGGTGAAACTATATTTCATACACTAGAATTTATGGAATGTGCCTATAATTTGTCCCCATTTGCAGCTAGACCATGCTTACATATGGTCTTGAAAACACCTTGTGGCTCCAGGGCTGTCCTGAGAGCCTTGAGATGTTTTGGAAATACAAATCCTTCAGGATACTCACCACCAAAATTACCTGAATGGAGCAGGCTGATAACAAGGCTCTCCAGGAACCTGTTAACCACAGCAGAAGAGTGTCTGGTGTCTACTCACACCAAGTCTTTGCCACTGGACGATACCCAGGAAAATGCCTGCCTGCCCACAGGGCTGGCTCTGGCTCTGCTCTTATGTATGCTGTGGTTTTCTATTGACAAAATGACAATGGCCCCTGAATATCTCATAAAATTTGATATAATTAGCTAGAGTGCATATGGGAATTTGCACAGAGGAACAAGCAAAAAGATTGTGAAAACCTGCAAAGCTTCTGAGTCATACAATAGTTATCAGCCTCTCTCAATCACTTCTTTGTCAGAATAAATTAAAGTGCAAAGTTATAAAGTACTAAAATATTTACCTTTTTAATTCACAATGTGTTGTCTTTGTGGAAATGCCCTTCCATTCTATTTATATAATTTTCATTCTGGTATATATTGGTTTATGTCAATTGCTTGTTAGTAAGTACATTATGAGTAAAAGTAACATCAAAACTTTCATCAAAGGTACAATCAGACAATTTACTGTTCAAAATTACTGCATAAAAACCTCAAAGATATAATCACAAACAATTAACATACAATTACAACATGAAAACCTACCAAGTACAGATACAATCACAAAGACAAGTAGAGACTGATGGCAAATCTAGAAGCAATTACATAAAGCCTTTGAAGAATTGCACACATTTATCTAAACTTCATAAATGTGTGTCTAAGCAGTAACATAATTGAGTAGGATTAACATAGCCAGTGAGATGGGGTAATTTCATTTGCATAAGTAGTTTTGCAAATTTCTAATATATAAAATTTTATTTAAAAATGAAGTTGCAGTTATTAGCATTCAGGTTATTCACTTTTCTATCTTGCAGCCATTAATTATTTTAAAGCCAACTAAAAACTTGAGAAATACTTCACATACACGAGACACTATAATCCTTCTACAAAGGCTCTTGGTATGTAATCTTGGCCACAAATTGCAAGCAAGATGTAATGAGGCAGGAAGTAAAAAGACACAAAGTTGTCGTAACTGTTGGGTCCTTGCATCTGCACGCTCACACTATGATCCAAAATCTGCAAGTCAAAAAACACATTGCCGTAACTTGCAGGGATGTTGGATCAAGTCTTTTCCTAAGGAATGGCTTTTTTATTTTGCTGGTCATAGTCACCATTCAAAAAATTAGTGTTGTTTTGTCTCACAGTGCTTGACATAGAAATAAATCTGAGATTTGTTTGAATGACAAGAGGATAATCATGACGTTTATTCCTCAGTGAGCTACTGAAATAAATAAATCTAAGTTTTCTCAAAATGATACTCAGAAATTTCATCAGAATAGCTGGCTGCTCATCTTGAAATATATAATTACCAAAAAGGCATCTTTGAATCATAATGATAAGCATTTTAATTTGCCAGAAACATAATCAAATATACAGAAGAAAGGTAAACCAAGATAATGATATGCCAGTATTGGGCAAAGAGGCACACTGAAACACATGATTTTACTTTTACTTGACATGGACTTGACAGCCTTTTTGAAAAATATCAGAAAAAAGATTGTCTCTGGCATCAAAATGAAATCAAAGACTCATGGATAATTTTAGCCTGCCGACTCCAAAGTATACTTGACATATTCTTTCATGGATCCTGCTCCTGGATGAAGGACATTGCTCTGTACAAGCCCTGCAAGATTGTTCAAAACAAAAGACTCAGCCTCTGAAATTGTTAAGTGGCTAAATCTTAGATGGCTTAAAATAAAATCCAAGCATGACAAACTATCTCTTAACCTTGTGTACTGCCCTGCAGCAGCTCTGCTGCCAGATCTTGCTTTTGATGAAATCAATTACAATAGCATTTTGCTATTCTATAACAAAAGGTATTAAGAGACATTTAACAATGTTACTGGTGAACTACAAATATAAAGTCACACACTGCAATTCATGCTCCAAGAAACCTTTCTTCATGCCAGGTTCTATATCTAAAAGGTGTGTACCACTTTATTTTTGAAACATCAAAAGATTTTTATTCTATTCTAAATATCTACCTTAAACATTTCTTTTCTTTGCACTGCTTTGTACATTTAGTTTTTAAATAAAAGAAGTCTGAAGGGTCCTGTTCCTTTATACTTAGTCAAAGCTAAGTTTATAAGATGGACATGTTTGGTCTGAATCCTGTCTAGAATTTCAAAACTTTGTACATAACTTAATGCTGATTGATGGAATCAAGTTTAAACATGCTTTATCCCTGTTTCTGCTCAGAAATAAAACAAGGGGTGTGGAAAATTGTTCAGTTGTAAATTGAGGGAAGAATATTTGCCTTTGACTACTTGCCTCTGAACCCTTATTTAGACAAATTCTGGTTGACAAATGCAATATTTCCTGGGAAACACATTTTGATCCACTGAGATATATTGCTACTCATACTGTGAGACATTAGTAGTGTAATCATGCAACTAAGAACCTTGCTGAGTCATTTGTTCTCATCTCAGTCTTTTCATTATGGATTACCTGCATCTGCAAGATTGAATTCTGATAAAATAATTTATTCTCTAATTGCTACAGAAGATGACCTTAACTTCATGGAATTAGTAAATATCAGGATTCCTTGGTGTGTAATTGTAACTCTTCCACTCTCAGTACAGATGGCAAAATAAACAACATAATGAAACAAAGCAAAGAACTCAACAGTTGGTAAATCTACATAATGCACTCTGCTTGGTATGCATGCTACAGCAGAAGCATGAACAGAAAAGGAACTGAAACCAAATTGCTTGACCTATTTTAATATTTGATGAAGAAATACTAACCCTAGAAATATCATGTCTTCAGGGACCTTGTAGTTGATATCATTAAAAAACATTTTTAAAAGAGGCTGCTATAGTCTATCATAATAAGCTTTGGGTAATACTTTAAGAGTCCATTAACTTATGCTCAACTAATCTTGAATTACAATAGAAATCCTTTGAAAGCTTGTATGATAGTTACACAAATACCACATAAATTCCTTCCCATCCTTTTGTGAATGTTTTCCCCTAGATACACTACAGTTTTTAATCCCTTTGTGTAATCGTCCAAATTTGATATTTTAATATTAATGGAGGGAAGTCAAATTAGTTCTAACCTTAAAAGAAATCACTCTATGTACTTTTGAGTAGTTCAAATCAAAACTCTCTTTAAAACAAATCTAAGGAATTTTTTTAAGTTACTTATCTGTAGCTTTGAAACTGCAGGAGAGTAAAAAACATGAAGTTTTGGTATGAGTAGTATAATAGTAATATTTTCCCAATTAACATTATTTTTGTGGTTTAAATAAGCTGAGTTATCAATATAAGTTATTTTTTTCCAGAGAATCTAAATGTAATTTTTCTCAAAATAGCATCTTTTGTTAAAGTCTAAATATATGTAGTGACATCTTCATATTGACAATGTCCAGTTATCTCAAATAAAAGACAGATTTGTGATGCTGAATGGTTCAAAGATTACAAAATTAATACTTCAAAGTAATTCCGCCTGTGATTCAAATCTATTTGAATGCAAACTAATGCTGAAGTTATGGTCATTACAAGACAGAACTTGTTCTTCATGGCTGTATTCTAACTCTCTCTTATTGTTACTGCTGAGATTCTAAGATTTTTGAAGGAAGAAATTCCTGCTATGGGTTAGTCCCCTACCAAGGGCCAAGCTTGGCCATATCCTGCTGAGGTCCCATATAGCACAATAATATAAATATTTGTGCCTTGCTTCTTTTCACTGGGATCTTTCAGTGTCTTGCCCAGCTACTCAGCACAGATACTGAATTTGGAGTAAATCCAAAATCAAAAATAGAGATCCACATCAGCCTGGTGCTGTGACCTCCCAAAACACACCCTCCACAGGATCTTGGACAGAGCAACTGGACATATAGGAGATGTCCCTGGGTGGCCAGGACCCAGGTCCTGGTCCAGCTATCTGTTATTTTCTCAGTAGGCACATTCATTAACATTCCTACTGTCATCACTACTTTAGAAATGGACTGTTTTATCCAACATTTCAGTGCTCAAGAATTCCATCATCACTTACATTTGGGAGAACAAACTGCTGTGTTCACATCAAGGAACAGAGATCATCACACTCACTCATCAGCACGTAATTCACAGCCAGCACTGAACAGTCTGAGCTACCCTCTCTGTACCTGGCAGGCCAGAACCTTGACTTAGCTGTGTGGCAAAAGGTCATGATGACATAGCTAATTTGAAAATGAATATCTTCCTGTAATGTTATAGAATTGCTCTAGCAATCAGTCACATAAAGATAAAAGCTCATATAGATAAAAGCATATTAATTAGCTCATAAAGACATATTAATTAGCCTTGTAATAGTAGCAGTTTAAAATCATAAAAGAAGTGTGTAAGATATTTGTCTGCAAGCTTAAAAAAAGATAAAAGAATGAAAACCCACCCTCATAGCATGATGTGACATTAACATCCTGCTACTGGGAAAAGGAATTTGCAGTCTAAAAATAGCATCTCCTTCAGAGTATGTGAGTGATTTAATACATTTGCCCTAGTCTAGCTGAGGTATGATGGCAAAAAGTACTTAGGATTTACTTTAATTTATTGCTGTCCTGGTTTTGGCTGGGTTAGAGTTAATTTTCTCCCTAGTGCCTGATGTCCTTTGGATTTAGGATGAGAAGTGTTGATAACACACTGATGCTTCAGTTGTTGCTGAGCAGTGCTTTCTCTAAGTAAAGAACTTTTCAGTTTTCCATGCTCTTCTTGGGAACAAGAAGGCAGCACAACCAGAACAGCTGAGCTGAACTGGCCAAAGGGGTATCCCATACAATAGAATGTCATATTCAGTGTATAAACTGTGGGGAGCTGGCTGGGAGACACCGACTGCTGTTTGAGGACAGGCTGGACATCAGTCAGTGTGTGGTGAGGAACTGTAATGTGCACCTCTTGTGTTTCTTGGGGTTTAGTCCTCTGTATCACTCCATTAGTATTATTATTGCTATTATTAATAATAATATCAGTATTATATTTCCTTTGTTTCATCTGTTCTTACCTCAACCCACATCTTTCTTCCATATTTTCTCCCCACCAGAGTGGCCAGAGCAGAGGGAATTGAGCAAGTGGCTGCTTTGTACTTCCTTGCCAGATAGGGTTAAACCACAACTGCTCATGGAGGTAAGTGTGACCCTGACTGAGTGGGATCCTATGGGATCTCTTTGTAAAGAAGAAATGCTATCCAAACTGAAGTCAGTGGTAAGTGATTTAAAAACAGAGGATGCCCGTCAGTTTCCTGATCACTATGTCCCAGACCTCCTCAAGGCAAAATTTCCTATTCAGATTTAGTTCAAGTGAAACTCAAGGATTCTTAAAAAATTAAATATGTCCCTTTTTCATGGAAATACTCTATTTCTCTATTTATTTAATATTTGATACTTCCCAGTAAAAGGCAGCTACTCTCATTCATTAAATTGACAACAAAAACTAAAGATCAGAGATATTTTTAAAAATTGTACACTCCTGTATTTATTTCTCTGTCACACCCAGTTGCTCTACAAACTTCTGATGAATCTGCTTTGTTCCAAGGAAGACTTTTTGCATAGAGTGCATCCTATTTTATTATAAATGAGGCAATTGCAGCCATTAATGAATCTGAAAAATACCCTTCCTAACCACTAAATCCCCATTAACTTTATATATCATTTCATACAGTAGAAAAGTTTTCTCTGCAAGAGTCTATAAAAGAAGGAAGATGTGATTTTCCTCCCTTCTTTTTGCTCCCAATTTTGTAACAAATGCAGAACAGCTTTACTTGGGAAAAGTAAGTTTGACTCCTCTCAAGCAGTCGTGAGCAGCAGCAGTAGAGCATGGCCCTTGACACTTATTCACCTCCTCCTCACACATATCACCATTTGTTCTGGCTTGCATAAGCCCATATTTATCCTGGACACATCCTGACAGGACCCCATCAGGGCAATGAAGGCTTATGGTCCATTTTAAGTCCTTCCAAAGAAATGCATTTTGGGACATCAGAGAAGTTGATAGGGTTTCTTTCCTTTTCACCCAATATAAAACTGAAGAAAGCACCATTTTATATATTCAGTTGTTCATCCCTTACACTGAATTAATCATAAATCTAAAATAGCCAGTGTGATCAACCATCACTTACTTTCTAACAAACATAAGATGGTGACGATTATACCATTTTCATTAGTTGCTTTGTCAAATAACATTGTTTATATTATTGCAAAACAACAGTGACATCCAGAGGCACAAAAGCCTAATCGGAAGTATTCATTATCCATGAAGAAGTGTTCAAAATTACTGAGTTACTTAGGATTTCAGTAATTTTGGTTCTTTGAAACTCTATTAATTTTACAAGTGTGTGTAGTGTATAAACAGCATGTGTAAACTTTTATTTTTAAATCCTCCCCAACACAGCCTTACACTTCACTGGAATATGGTTGACTGAGACAATATTAGGATACTGGCATAGAGAACCATTGTCTTGTCATTGGTAGCTGTCATTGGCAAGGCTCTGTGTGAAACTTGGCCCCAGATACTTTTCTGCACTCATTGTGTTGAAAAGAGGCAAGATCAAAAGAAAATCGAGTACTTCCAACTGAGATATGAGAATACTTTAAGGTCGCATAGAGTTAGACACCTTCCTGGAGCACCATTAAAGCTGTTAATGTACAGCAGGTTGCTAAAAGCACACCTACCAGGCCTGTGGGCTACAGGGTATTAGGCAGACTGCAGTGCACTTCAGAGTCATGAAAGTGAAACTGTGAAGAGTCCAGTAGCAGCAGTGACCAGCTTCAGCATGCATTTACATGCTTCTTTCAACACAGTGTGTGTTTATAATGAGGCTGAAAGCCCACCAAAGTCTGAGTACTGAGAGTTTTGCTTTAAAAGGGGACTGACAGATTAGAAGCTTTAGGATTTTTTTCTAATTTTTTCATAAGATACCAAGTGGGTGGCAGAAGAAATAAACATATATGAAGCTCTGAAGAAAAAATAAGGTATCCAGCACTTACAATTACTATAATGTTAGAAAAGTTCAAGTCTCAAAGCAATGCACTTACTGACCAGCTCCTCTGCTGAATCATAACAGCTCCACTTATTTCAATGGAGCTCTGTCAGGTTACATCAGCAGAGAACTGGGCCCTATCTGTCTCCTCAACATTTCTGTCATTTCCAAATGGATGTAAGTGCTGTATCATTTTTGAGCTTTTTAGCTCTTCACACATGCTGAACCCGTACTTGCAATATGAAGATAATTGCATATATTCACCATTTCTGTCTACAGTATTGGAGGAAAATACAGGTCTATTTAACTCTACACACTCATTTCTTCGCCAAAGAATAGTATTTTACAAGGCATCTTTTAAGCAATCCTTTTCTACACTGAATGAAAGGCCTGTTGTAATAACCACAGTATCATTTAGGCTTTCAATAGAAACTTTCCTAGAGTAGCTTCTGGTTGTAAATAATGCCTGTGAGTAGTTTATATTAGGGGGTTATCTTTCTTCCCAACTAATACAGGTCTCACACAACACATTTTCCCAGAATTTCATTCAAGGGAATAAAGTTTTTGAGGGACATGTTTTTCATTTCCCTCAGTGTCAGGCTGGCAGTTGGCATACAGGTGAATAGTTTACAAAAATGCAGCACTGCTTCCTGCACCCAGCTGAGAGATTCCTGTGGTTGGTGATTTATTGGTTATTCTTGCTATGAAAAAATATGTACATAATCCCTTCATTGCATTAATTTTTGTATAAGAGACAGAATAATTGCAATTCTCTTATTTGTGATCCCACAGCTGGCAGTTCTAGTCACATATTCTAAAAACAATTCACTGATAAGCATGTGTGAAATGCTACTGTATAAGTAACACTCTTTCCTTTGGGCCACTAAATGATGATGAGTTTGCCTAAATTAATACTATTTTTAATTATTTATGACAATACTTTTTTTCTGAATTCAGAAATTTTGTATTTCTGGAACTAGCAGAAAATAATTTATAAAAATTTAAAAAATTAACTTACATGGTTTAAAAGGAAAAAAAAACTGGAGTAGAAAAACCCTTTAATACATTTAGCAGTGATGAAGAAAGTATTTTTCTGGATAAATTTTTTCTACGTCAGGAAAAAGATGTTCAGTGAGCACAAATCACCAATGGCACATGCCTTATTACCCTGTGGTAAGAGTCTAGCCCATATGCTCTATTATGGCATAAAAGTGCTTTTCATCCTTATACAAGAAAGAAACAATATCTGAACTCATAAATTGAAATCATGATGAGGCATGGTAGGGAGAGTGTTAAATAATTTGGCCAAGGTTCCATAAAAAGTATGTATCCAGACCAAGGCTGTCTGCTGTTTGTTTGTCTCTATAAAATTATAGCTCTTGCCAAAGTCATTGTACTCAAAATTTCAGAGTAGGATGACTTTGAGCTAGGCACCAAGGATTAATGTGTTAGTACAAGTAGTAAGTACATACATCCCACTAATTATTTTACATACACAGAAAGAGAAAATGAAGGAAATCCATCTCACTAGATATGAATCAGAGGATCATAAAATGTTTTGTGTTGGAAGGAGCCTTAAAGATCACCTAGTTCAAAGCCCCCTGCCATGAACAAGGACACCTTCAACCAGAGAAGGTTGCTCAAAGCCCCATTCAAGTTGGCCTTGGACATTTCTAGGAATGGGGCAACCACAACTTCTCTAGGCAACCTGTTCCAATGCCTCACCACCCTCATAACAAAGAATTTCTTCCTAATATCTAACTTAAACCTACCCTGTTTGAGTTGGAACTCACTGCCCCTGTCCTATCACTACATGCCCTTGGGAAAAGTCCCTCTCCAGACTTCCCACTGGCCTTCCTTAGGTACTGGAAGGTTGCTAGAAGATCACCCTGAACCCTTCTCGTCTCTAGGCTGAACAATCCCACTTCTCATAGCCTTTCCTCAAAGTAGAGGTGCTCAAGCCTTCTGATCATTTCTGTGACCTTCTCTGGCCTAGGTCCAGCAGTTTCCTTGAAAAATATTAAGTTGAACTTAGCCTCTGATTACCATGATGCCATGATGATCAGAGCAGAAGGGGCAGAAAGAAATGAAGCATTTTTTTCAAGATTGGATGACAGATCATTTATCATCAGGGTTCTTTCTGGTTAGAGGTCTGTCTCCCTGTAAATCCATTACAGAGATAATATTTTAAAGGACAATCTACATGCACACCAGGAGTCTATTCTTATACTAGTAATCATCAGATGTCTTCTGTGTCTGTTAATCATAAAATAAAGGAAGTTGATTCCTTGCAAATGCACATTTTTTTTTCTGTCCCTAAACAGATTTTAGAATAGATATCAGGAAGGCACAGGTCATCACTAAAGATTGTGTGTTCTCGGCAAGGGTGTGATCATCCAGTCCCAGACAGAGCAAGAGCATGAGAGTTTCAGGCCATCACATCCTGGGCAGCTGGATGCATGGTACATCCCACTTCAGACATGGCCCCCAAAATCCTGCAAGCTTTTCTAGAGCTACTACAGCTTCTACGTCTTCTACAGCTACAAAGACTTTCTTGCAAGTCATCTTTGGAAATATATTTTAAACTCCTCCAGCATACACAAATGTGTATGTAGCAAAACCTCTAACTTCGTAAATGGTTCTGTGGATTTCAGTAGCAGAGAAGTTGAGACTTCCTTGGTTTATCTTCCCAATTCTGAACTATTCACACTAAGATAAATATGGAATTAAAAGTGAAGCTAATGAAGGCATTACACCATATTCCTCTTGTGCACTGAAGTCAGTTGTAATCTCTTAATCTCCAATTTGCATGTGATTAAGCTTCAAGAGTGTTCTCTATCTGCCTGTGGTGTATTTCTTGTTTCAGTGCCTATTGCTAGGTGTTTTTCAGAACTGATAGTGGGTATCACTATCAAAAAGCAGCTCAAAGTCCTTAAGAAAATCTTCATCTTAGCAACCAGCCTTTTAAAATTGTAAATGGTACCTGTTTTCCTTCATCTTTATACCTATTAATAGACATGTTTTTCATGACAACAGGATTGTTTGTGGGATTGTGAGATATCTGCTGCTGCTCTGCTTTCATCCTCTCTTAAGGTGTCATTTTCTGTCATATCATAGCAGGTTATCCTGGAAATAATGTGTCACCAAACTGAATGATTTGTTGCTACCAAAAGAGCAGAAATAGCTGTAAAACTACAAAAGTTAGATTTCAGCCAAATGTTCTTTAAACAAATGAAAAACAAAAAAGGAAACCCTAAACAGTGCTTACTTAAGATGCTTTTTTCTCCAGTCAGCCTTTGCAAAGTCTGGGAAGATAAGCAGAGTCCTAAAGGTGGTAGTACTTTCAAATAGATTGTGTGGGTGGATAAACATAGAGAAGCACAGGGAGTGATAGAAATAGGATTGGCTTGGGTCTGTATTTAGAAAGAAAACAAAGTTATTTTCTAGCAGAAAGCAATAAATAAACAGGCTGGTTCATCATTACCTGCTTCAAGCTTGATTAGGCTAAATATACTTCCAGCAATCAAAAAAAATCTAAGTTATTTTTTCTTCTCTCTGAGAAGGCTCTCCTGCCTTCAGTTGGTGCCAGGCATGAGGATGGGAGGGCCCGGGGGCCAGCTACCCCTCTGACACTCTGTCTGTCTTTGGTCTTGTCTTGGGGAGAGAAATGTGACTTTTCTACATGTATGTAGAGAAATGTAGCTATTTCTACAAGTGCCCTAATCCCAAGGGTTATTCTGCCACCAGATCCTGCCTTTTTTGGGGCTCTGTAGGAGGAGCAGGCAGACCCACAGCCCACCAGCTCTGTGTTAGTGTGTGTATGGCAGACTCCCAAGTTCTAGGAACACCCCCAAAACAGTAGTGACAGAGACCCTCTTCCTTCTGTATGTGAGCAGAGCACTGGGCCAAAACTAGAGCTTGGCATATACAACACATGGACATTAAGTCTTTTGAGAGTTCTGAAACTGAGCAGCCCAGGGAGCAAACCAACCCATTTCCCTCAGTTACCCAAAACCTGCATAATTACAGGGAAATTAAAGCACCACCAAATGCTTCTAGCAGGAAGATAACTGAGGCCCACAAATACTCCCAAGAAGGTGCCTTTTAATCAGTACACTGAGTCAGGCAGTATGTGGTTTGCCAATAGTATTAACTTAACTTTACATGGGAAAGTAAACTCAATCAACATTAAAAAAAAAAAAAAAAAAAAAAAAAAAAAGTGATTGCAACTGCAACCTTCAAGGCCAGGCTGGATGGAGCTCTTAGGAACCTGGCCTAGTGAAAGGTTCCCTGCCCACAGAAGGGGGGTTGGAACTGGATGATCTTTAAAGTCCCTTCCAACCCAAAACATTCTATTATTCTATGATGTTTCAGCTATACTTAGTATGCTAAAACAGAAGTAAGTTTCTTCTACTGCCTCTAGACTTAAAACATGGTCTTATTCATTATCTTCAGTAAGAAATTATATTTTGAAGCCCTCTGAATAGTTATCATTATTGTGGCTACACTGATAATTTCTGGTAGTCCCACCCATGAAAGCCATTACTATGTGCTGCATATATATGCTAAAGTATTCTACCAGATGATGAGAAGAAAATTATTATAATTTTGATTTACTTGTTCAAAAGTAAACATCTGTAAACTAATTAAAAGATACACCTATTTTACAAATTCTGTGCATGAAAAAGACTCACTGATTGCCAGTTTTGTCTTCAGTTCTATTTGGTGAAGCACATTTAATTACAACATAATTAGGTAGCACCTCTGGAAAAATATGCCATGTGATGGTTATAAGGAATGAAAAGAAATTATCATACTGTAATTTTGAAATACATGATAGCAATTCTTTTCATTAAATTTCTGTGCAAAGGATGTCTCTTATCTTAATTGTCAGTGTCAATACCATAGTTCTAGTATTATAGTTTCCAAAAAACTAATTTCAGTCTTGAGGTAAAGTCTGTGTTTACTTAAGAAATCATCCCAGACCAATTTGACTTCAAACACTCAAGGAATCCCATTAGACTATCAAATATAAGAAAATACAAAATTCTGTGCTTTCTAGAAGCTTTATACAAAATTGGAGTCCTCTAGCATAATTCTGATTTAAAACAATACATTATGTGGGTTTACAGATATCTTTTAGTCTCTGGTGAATAGAAATACTGCTAAAAACATCTGCATTTACATTATTGCAGTTTTCAGTGGCTTTAGGCAAAATTAGGGTCCTATGTGATTGAAAAGTATCAGCATTTAAAGAAAAAAAAAGAGTTCTTGATGGATTTATGTAGAAAGGAAAGAAAACAAGCAGAGATAATTTATGAAGCAGAAATCTCTACACAGCTTTTCCTCTTGGCCTGATGACTCCAGAGTGAACATACCAACAATACTTGTGGATAGTTCAGTAATCCCATCTCCACAGGAACACCTTTCTCTGGAACAGCTTGGTCCACCCCTAGCTATAAAATATCTTCCTTATTGGCAGTGCATGTGTTACTCTGACAAGTGGGCTGCCTTTGCATTTGGGGTGCGTTTGGCAGTGCAGCCACTCTCTGCCTGCTGCCACCACGCTGAAATCTGCTGTAGGGCCTCCCACATCCACAGCTTGTCTGGGGTGCTGCTGTCAGTCCTAATAGTATAGGAATGGTCCTGAGTCACTGCTTTGCTATTTAGACTTTACCTAGATTTATTTGTCAAAAATTTATTAGGAATTAAGGCTCACTCTAGGCTTTTTGTGTCCTGCTGTACTTTTCAGCAACATCCAGGATGCTGGCTCAGGCTGAGGAAGTCATTGAGAAAACATTCTCTACAACAGAGTTTGAAACCCTCATATTGCATACTGTTGTAGAAGTCTTGTTATTTGAATATCTACCAACAGTGATCTTTCAGAGACAAAAAGTGAATTCTAAAAGTTTCATTGATTGGCTTAATAACCTCCGAGTCTTAAGACTACATATTGAGCTTCAGTTAATTTGTCCACTGGATTATTAACCTATGGAACTGCCATCTTTGCATGTTTCTCTACCTCAAAAGGCTAAACATATGCAAAGGTTGTTGGTTTTTTGTTGTTTGGTTTTTTTTTTAAGTTTCAAGTTTCTTTAGCAGAAATTTGATTTCTTGCATGTCACAGGATACCATGAGGTACATTTCCAGGTAAAAATCGCAGACATTTATAGTGCAGTAGAAGTCATGAAGGTTTACCAGTGTTACAGAGTGTTACAGCAAGGAAGGAAAGCAAGATGGCTAAGCCCTACCTGGCATGAAGTATTTTTTATCTGTAATTTTTTTCTATACAGGGAGGACTTGAAACACTAGAGGCTGTGCCAGGTTGTTGCCAGTGCAGCTATGGTAGAGCCAAGACCCCCCCAGACAGTTCCTGTGAAAAATTCCTCTGTAGAAACCTGCTGTCTTCTCTAGACATTTACAGTTCTACAGAGGAAAGGCTCAAAAACAGAGATTTTTGAACTAAGGCGGGCTTTCAGTTTTCTGGGACACTTTGGCTTGCTGCAGTGAAGACATTTTTTAAGCCCAAAGGGCTTTCAGAGGAGCAGGCAACTGTGCACCTGCACCAAGCCTGCAGCACAGTTAATCAAGGAAATAAATCCAAGGCCAGACAAATGTGATGTTTCTTTTCACACTGAAACCTAAAGGAAGACTTAAGAAACTTAAGAAACCAAGGGTTTTTTTCTTTTCTTTTCTCACCAGGCAATTCACAGTGTGAGCCAGTGCCAGGAGGTTTCCCAGAGACAAGGAGCACAACCAGCCCTCTGCAAACCCAGCTATGCATCTCTCACAAGGGCTGGTGTACAGCAGTATTTTCCATAAACTCCTAAGTGCTGAAAAAGGGCCTAGATATTGCCCACATGTCGCAGGGAGCATAAAGTAAATAAATGTTTTTATGGACCCTTGTATAATTTTAAACAGATTAAAATTGCAAAGGTTCTTAGACATAAAAACAGTAAGAAGAAAATCAGGCATGTGTAATGCTAAATTTTTTATTGTCTTACAAGAAGCTCAGTAGTAGGTTGACTTTAAGTATCTTGGGCACAAGTGAACATAAATGTGTGGTTTATCTTTTGCAATTGCCTGGTTTTACTACTGTTTTGTTTAAAACATAATATTGTTAAACTCCTGTCTGAGAAATGCTATTAAAAACTGTTAAAGTTAGGCATGATAGCAAACTGAGACCATAACAGAGTCAGCTATCAATGCAAAATTGTATTTTTAATTTTTTTTACATAGATAATTAATGTCAACAGGGAGTAAAAAATACAGAATTGTTTGAAAAATCATTAAAATATATTTTCTTTCTTTCTCATGTTTGAAATGAATGGAAATTTTCTGATGTGATTACAGAAATACTGCTGGAAAGAAATTATTGAGAATTTCATTCTGAAGGATAACTCCAAGATAAAATGCTGAGATCTATATAGCGTGGAATATAATTATGGTAGAGGAAGGAAATGATCACAGCAATGAAAAAGAAATATAAGCTGCTTTGGAGAATTAAGTAACTTCATCCCCAGTAAGTTCAGTACATTTCTCATCAGCATTAACAGGAGTTATGCTGAGTAAATTTAAACAAGTTAATTTTATACCTCTCAATCTAGGAAGATGATTTTAGGATGAAGGATAAAGATTGCCAAATCTCTATCTTAGGATAAAGATGGATATGTTGTCCTTGTGCAAAGCCCACAAGGTCCTTTTCTTCGTCATCTTTTTTCCAAATCAAATATTTGTAAATGGTTACTCCATGTTCCAGCATAATACTCAAAATAATATTATAGCATAGATTTGGTTCTACATAAGATAGTAAGCTTCCAAATCTGTCTTCAAAAGATTTTGGTCTAAAACAAATTTTGTATGAACTAAGTTATTTTAGAAGGAAATACACCAGCATTTTGGAAAGGCCAACCACACAGATCTTGTGACAATGGCCTGAAGCATCATCTTGCATTTCACAAGTTGCACCACCTCCAGACCTGTAGATTCAATACACCTCTGTCCCTCATTACCAGCTTTTCAGTATCTTGGTCTGAGTTCTTCTCTTTCTTTGTTACCACAGCACACCTAATTCTGGTCAGATTTACTGCAGTGTGGGAAACAACAGTCTCTCAAAGTTCGTAATCATGTTGGTGACACATAACATTCTTTCTGTCCAAATGACATCTACCTTTCTTAGGATTACTTCTGCCAATAGCTTAAAAAAATAATTTCACTTACTGGAAAAAGCTCCACAAACCATAAAGGTTTCAAGCTACATTAAAACATGCTCCCATTCGCTCTTCAATTTTAGCAGCTTCAACCCAACAGATGTTTGAGAAATCCATAACCAAAAATTCAGAGGTAAATATAGACTTCTGGGCCAGATTTTTCCCAACTAAAAGAAAAGCAGTGCCAGTGTTTTATCTTTGTGGCTGTGTTCTTCAAAAGCCTTCTTTCCTGAAAAATTAGCTCTTTGTAAGTCCTATTCTGCCCTGCTGCAACTCTGCTAAGATACAAAGGAAAGTCTTCCTTACATGAAGCTAAAATCACTCTCAATTAGATATTCTGCAGATGTAAAATATACAATATGACACATATCACTGGCAATATATGTGGAACAGTATGAATTCCCAAAGTAAGAATTTAAAATAAACATACCCTGGTTTAAGTTCTCATAAGCAGCAACTATACCAGGAAATAAAATTACCAGAGACTTCTTAACAGCATGTACTTTCAAGAACTGTTTAAAACATAGAATAAAATTGTGATGAGGTAAAGTTTAATTGGGAAACATATCTTTTCTTTCTAACCTTCCAAATTTAATTAAATTTCACAAAACCAGAAAATACTTGGTATGATTTGCTGAAGCAACACTAGTCTGATTAAACTTGATCATTCTTGAGCTCAGTTCTGTTTTCACTTTGCTAAAGTAACTCTTCTGTATCCAGATGTCCCTCACTAATAATAAAATCTCTTCCTTTTCCTGAAAGCTCCTGGATATATCACCCAACCAGGTTTTCCAAGAAAGGAGCTGAGTCTGCTGCAAGCATAGATTTCAAACCTATTTGCATCTGGATTTCAAATGGAACAGGTGTAGCAGAGCAGAAGGACTTAGAGAATAGAAGGTGAGCTATTCCAACTGGGCCTCAGAACGTTCCAGCTACGTGCAGCAAGATAAGGTTGTTTTTCTGTAGCACTGGGCTTTAAGTGGAACCACCAGTGGAATAGAGCAGTGGCACTGAGCACACCCTTGCTGCTTTAACTCTAGTTGGTTTACATATTTCTTCACGGGCTCACCAATAGGATGTACTCGTTAACTGTAAACCATTCTCTCTGTATATAAACCACCATCTTAGGAAATAAACAGAATGTGAATTATTAATCGTATTGATTGGACCTCTCGTTGCTCGCCCTCCGGTCTCGCCAGGTCTCAGCTTCAAACAGGGATAGTCTTTGCAGTATTTCTTGGGTCCTGAGAGAAAGAACAACAGTATTTTTCACCAGCAAAGCTTCACTGTTCCTAATCTCTATAAGATGAGGGAAATGAAAGAACTAGGAAACAAATCTTTCTTTAAGTCCTTCTTTGGAGTTTGCTAATGCCATACTGAAGATGATTTGGAGGATTTTTAGATTTCAATCTGTCTGGTTTAAATTACCACTTTTAAGTGCATAATAACAAAACATCAAAAGATGTTGCAATAAAAGTCACACCAAAATTTTAAAAAGTAAATAAAAACATTAATTCCATTAAGAGTGGAGAGAGAACATTACAACACTGCATATATATTTGTTTGTTAGAATTTTCCCAAGCCAAAAATCTGGTATTCTAGTGTCTTCCAGAGAGCTTTTCAACTTGCCAGAGTTGTTCTCTTATTTTGTTTTTTGCTTTTTGTTTGTTTTTCACAAATAAGTTTCCACCAAGAATTTTATCACCCACTTTTAGTATCATTTTGGAGAGAAATAATATTTTTTCTATTATTGGATAAAATGTGTCAGGATTTGGACTTGCGTCTAGCATTAACCTTGAAAATAACTCTCTATATTTTACAGTCACACTCCCATTTCTACCTCTCCTTTTCAGAGCCCTAGAGAAGAAGTAACTTACAGTAACCATTTACATCAGGACACAGATGTCCCTATTGCTGTGATCACTGTGAAGTTAGAGGAAGGACTAAATCAAAGGTCTACTCCAATCCTGAGTACATTTTAAGTGCTTCTTATCTTCCAGATTGAGAGAAACTTTGCAGCAGAAAATACCATCATTTTCACTACAGATAACTATCACTGTGGACTATATCTTGTATTTCTCTTCTGTGTTCCTCTGAATGAGAACAAGAGTCACACTGATCTCCAAAGCTAAGGAGAAGAAATTGAAGGAGTAGTAGCTTAGTAGTAGGTATAGAAAAACTTGATATCTACAGAAAAGTAAATTTAATATGGCAGTACCACTCTATGACACTGAAACTGAATGCCATGGACCAGTCCATGTTCATACAGCTAAATTCCTCTCACCTCCCAAACAGGATAGGTGTATCAAGATTATTTGTAAGTCTCTTCTGTTTGCTAACACCTGAACAAGGCCCTAGGATGGGCTGAGAGATGCCTGACAAGGGCAAAACTACCCCCCAAACATGGGCCACTATGACATGTCACCAGTGCAGCTGGTCAGCTTCCAGGCCCCTGGAACATTCCATCACCACTTGATTTAGTCACATGTATACAGTGATAGCAGCAGCCAACATGGCAGGGAGAATTTCAAACAGGCAAGAAGGCAGACAGGCACAGTTTTGATAAAATGTTCAGCAAAATGCAATAGCAAACAAGCTCTGGAACCATTAGGCTATTGTAGATGCACAGCCTAGTCATGGCACAGGACAAAT
This sequence comes from Cisticola juncidis, assembly GCA_013400215.1. Taxonomy (NCBI): domain Eukaryota; kingdom Metazoa; phylum Chordata; class Aves; order Passeriformes; family Cisticolidae; genus Cisticola; species Cisticola juncidis. Next base: position 1,472,980 of record VXBR01007128.1, on the reverse strand, counting down.
TTGTCACAAGTTGTCCACAAAAAAAAGTTTAGCTGAAATCACCCTATTTTGGATTTCTCCATGTTCAGTATACATTACATAGTTATAGATTCATCCTTTTTATTATTCAGGAACTACCTTTTTTATTTTAGAAAGATATTGTCGTGCTTAGCTGCTTGCTCATTTCACCAAGCTTCTCACCAACAAAACACTGTAGAGAATTTTTAAAAACAAAAACATTTCCAGTGCAAAGAATTTTGTAGTACATCAGAGCCTTTTTCTTTGCCATGCCATCACTATTCATGATTTTAACCACACACCTAATGAGATTGAGATTCACCTCAAAAATTCTTTTTGCAGCTGTCAAGCACTCCTTGCTCCTTCTCCTTAAGCTCATCTGAATTCTCCAGGCAGCACCATTCCTGCAGTGCAGTTCCCTCCTGACATGCTGACTCTGACTGACAGGCAGCACACACACGCCAAGCAGAATGTCAAAGAACACGACACGATAAAACCAAACACAGCTTAATACAGTTATGATAATGCCAAACTACTTAAAATTCTCTGTACTTTTGACAGACTAGCCATGTACTGTATGTCTTTCAAAGCTGTGCATCTGACTAGAAAAAGCTAGTTTCTCTGGCCCTTGAAGGAGATTAACACCATTTGCATTTTAGACCAGGTTTAACCTAAAGCTGAGTAGATTTGGTTTAGTTGATGAGAGTGAGATGGTTATTGTGATCTTTCGGATTTACGAGCTTATATCTATGTATGTTAGGAAGCTACCCAACTTAAATAGCAGGTTTTTTAGAACTTGTTAAATGGTAAAAACTTAACATATATATTCACATTTGAAATCTGAAAGGTAAGGTTATCTTGGTCATATTTGAGGACAATAACGGGGGGGCGGGGAGGAAATCATTATTTTCTAGAAGATTTTTCTTCAAAACTTGACTGTAAAAGTATTTATTCCAGATTTTCTTCTCTTTCTAGCAAAGAGAAGGTCAGTAAAAGATGACTTTGGCAGGGAACACAGAACACTGAAAATTAATAGTTGACCCAATACTGATGGTGGGCATGGTGTCTTCTGAGCCATACCCAAAAAGCATCCCAGAAAGGGCCAGCCATCACAGGACAAACTTGTACGGGTGCATGCATCGAGCATAACCAGTCTGAGTGGTAGGCAGATGATTGCTTGAAGTAACATCTCATCTCTCTTTTATTTAGCAACACAGAAAGAGGCTGAGAATTCAAATGTTCACTGGTCTTTGCAAAAAAAGTGAGGACAAAAGCCATTTTCTGTTACCCATGCACAACAGCAGCAGGAGCAACCTACTATGTGCACTTTTACAAGGTTTGAAATTTAACTGCTTTTGCCTTTTGAAATAGTCCATAATCAACTTCATTGTTGTCAACACCTGCTTTTATGCCAGAACTCCTATTACTCTTGCACCTTTGCTCTGCATTCCTTTGAAAATCTGAGAAAACATTGGTGTGCCTAAATTTCTAAATCTTACTGGCTGCATGAGCTAGATTTAAACTAAATTATGTCTATCTACATTCTGTCTCTGGCTTTTGTCCATAGACTGTCATGGCTAGAGGAAATTATCAAGTCCAGCAAAGATTATGCCTTTGTTTATGAACTCTCTTGCATTTTTAATAAATGCATTTTAAGCTGTTGACAGCAGAAAAACAGCTCCTCTGAAACTCTTTTTTTTTTAAGCCAGAAACATCATAGCCTACTACTTGAGGATTATTTTTTTGCCCAAAATCAGATTTTTTTCCCTTGGCAAGCTGAATACAATAGTTTTCAAACAAGCAAATTGAACTTCTTTATATCATTTAGCTAAATATGCTATTATGTTATAAGAGAGTCCACAGTCCCACTACTTTTTAACTATATCTCAGGATATCTCAAAATTCCCTGCCTGGCAGGACAGCCTCATCTGTGTGAGAGCACAGCCCTCATCTTCACTGTCTTCTCACAGCTTCTTATCCAACGTGAAATCTGACCTAGTCTCTCCCCAAAAAGCAACTTAGTAAGAGACTCTGTACACATTTCAGAAACCACTAGAGGACTGATTGAATATTGATGCAAACCAAAATAAGATTGTCTACTTGGGAACCAAAAACCACAATTATCTTGAAAATCAGAAAACATTGGTTATTCTAGATGTTTCTAGATGAAATACATCTGCTAAAAGCAGTCACTTGCATTTTCTAACTTAATGGGATTTCTTAGCTTGTTTTACTAAATATGACATTACTAAGTAGGACTTTTACCCTGAAAAAAATCTACTAAATGAAAAGAGAACAAGTGTTTGTTGCTAACAGCGTATTGGCCACCCCAATACAGCTAATACTGTCTGGAACAGGAGTATTTTGACTTCAGCTGGGTTATTCTTGAATTGTGTCTTAAATGGGTAATGTTCATATTTGTTCTTTATTGCAATCTGAGTTACATGAATTGCTATGCAAGCACAAGATAATGTTTTTAAATAGGCCCATTGGCACATCAATCTATAGGATTATAATCAGCCTGAAGATCAGAATTTTATTTTTTTCATTAAGCAGTGAATGTCAGCTCCATTGGGCACACAAGGTGTCATCAACTTTATGCCAGCTTTGCTGACTCATATAAATATCTACACTTGTAAGCATTCATTTTCTTAGAGCTACAGCACATTATGTACTAAAGGAGATCAGAAGTAAGCAAAATCAGCTGGAAAATATAGTCTAAATTTATATTGCTTCTGCTGAGAGGATTAATTTAACTGTCTGGAGAGAGAATTTATATTAAGCCATTAATGTTTATAACTCTAGAGACACAAAATAACTCATTTTACACCACCTATCATTACCACACTTGTTTTGTTTGTATGTTCTCAAAATGTTCTTTTACCTGAGTGCTGAGAATACCCTGAAATTATTAGGTACCTTTATGTTCAAGGGCAAAAGCATTTTGTGGTTTGAACTTTTCCAACCCTTGAGAAAATTGGATACTTTGTTTTTTAGTTGAACAGCACACACTTACTGAAAATAAACAGCAGCTTCCTTTTCTAAGGATGTGTACTCTTACCTGCTTTGATGGCAAGGTATATAGATAGTGTTATCTGAACTTGGGCTACCCTTTATAAGTCTCAGCTGCTGAGGCATTATTTCATGAAATCTGAGTGACTCCCTCATTTCCTGAACAATGCCCAAGGGCATCACAGGAGGACAACGCCCCTTTTGCTGCCGTGTAACACTGGGGCAGAGAGTATGGGTCATTTTGGCAGCCCTCTCTTCTTTAAAAGTCATGTGGGCAGCAAAGAAACACGAGAAGATACAGAAAAACCTGCACCACAGTGGAAAGATCAGGAAAAAAATTGGATTCAATCTTGTGAAGAGCTTTAAAATATTCAAACAGAATATTTTTTAAAGGGAGTTATCCCTTGACAGGTAATTATTCTATTTCTTTGTCTTTGGAAATGGACATAGACAAAATTTACCTCTCTATGGGAGAGAGGATAGCCTAAATTCCATGTAAATTGGCAGATGGCTGGATTCAGCATGCATGTGTAGATTTATTGATGTGGTTTTATGATGTTTTCACTGCTTCTGAAGTCAATTCTCCCTAAGTCTCAAAAGTGAAGCTTTTGAATTACATACTGTCTCCTGCACAAAAGCTGAATAATGGTTCCAGCTAGTTAAGTATTGAAGACAAGGAGCTATTCAGCTCTTACTGTCAAACACAGAATAGGTCCTGATTTTATTTTTTTATTACATTGTCTTCATTCATATTTATCATTTTAAAATAGGCTAGAAAAACCTAAAACTTTTGCATCTAGGTGTTTCAGGGAATTGAATGATAATGGAATACTGAAGCATCTCTTTTTAAGGTCATCAGAAGAAAATTGGTAATGGGTGAGCCTTTATTCCTCACAGCTACACAAATTAAGCTGATATCCTCCATCTTTTACAAGTGGACTCCTTTTTGTGAGCAGCAGTAGTGAATAGAAACATCTGGTAACTATGAACACTGTTTCACCTGAATTCCAGCTTTTATGGTGTTATTTCAATAGTTCTTGATTTGATAATTCACTATATTTTTATATATGTATTTTCACAACTTTATCAGCATAATAAAATAAAAATATCTAGATTCTCACTGCCAAGAACATTTAAACTGACATTAATGCTTTTTTCTTTGCATACTTCTAATCATAAACTGACTGGGAGAGCAAACCAGCACATGTATGCCTTTATAAAAGACAGCTATTTTAGCAGAAAACAAGTATCTATTAAACTGGTTAAATGCAATTTTAAATAATTTCTGCAGATGCATTCTTAATACACAAGTTCAGTAAACTGTTATAAAGCATGAGAAGTACATTTTTAATTTTAAGCAATAATTTCACTGTATCTGTACACCTGGCAAATAAAAATGAAATTATAAACACTTCAGAAACAACTTTGCAGTTTTCTCATATTCTCAGCTGCAGCTTTAATAATTTTTTTTTGCATCCATCTATTCCAGTGGTTGTAAAACTATACAGTGAAGAAGATATTAGAACATCAGAACCAGTGTTTGTTCCGAAAAAAAAAATCAACCCAGCCTTGGACAATTTCCATCAGGAATTTGGCAAAACGCTGTGCTGAATTCAGTGAATAACAGAAGCTACTTATCGTGAAACTGAGGTGTTATGACCATGCTGTTACTGATCACACATTTGCTGGTCTAAATGAAGTGATGCCTTTTTTGCTGGTCCTAAAATTGCCAGCCAGACACAGTTTGGGTGATAAAAAGGGCTTACCTTTTTAAGGATCCTTAGGTGCACCATTTGCCAGGTGTAAAACACTGAAGATGCACAAGCAGCATAAGGCGTATACAATTTTTATAGGTTTTGCAAATTAGCATATTTGACAAGAATTACCAATTAGAATTATAACTGGTCAGGTAATTCCCCTTGCCCAGTTTAAGCCACTTCTAAATCCTCCCTCCTCAGATGGGAACTTACAAAAATATGTCTCAAAGAACTGGGCTCAATCCTGGTTGCCAGGAAAAAACAACAATGGATAGGAGCCTCACACCCCCAGCTTTTGGAATGTGTTATGTCTTTGGAATATGAATGTCTTTCTGCCCATTGGGTAGGGTAAGGAGAAGTACTGGAGCCAGCTAGAATACAATAACAGAGCTACAAATACATGTGCAAAGAATACAGAGGCTACATTTAAAAAAAATGGAAAAAAATCAATTTGGCATCATAAGCAGGGATCAAAAGGAAACCTGAGTCACACAAAAACCAGAACTTAAACTGCCTTGTCTCCCAGTGTCAGATGTACAAGTAAGGAAGGGTGAACAATGTCTTGAGGCTCAACACTACCCCACTGCTGTCTTCTGACCTAAGTAAACCTTTTAAATCAGATGAGGTACACTCAGTGTAAATTTTTGTGACCACATTAAAAGGTTCTGTCTTAAGACAAAACACACATTGGAACCTGAAAGCCTCAAACTCAGCTTTGTAATATTGTCAGCTGAGTTGCTCTGACATGTTACAGACTCATGGAGGGCACTTGAGCAACCTGTTCAACACACAAGATGGGGAGAAAAACATTGATGATCCAAATTTATGAATATTTTCATCCAGGGATGTGACAGAGGACCCCAGCTGTTGAAAGATCCAAGTCTCCACAGACCAGATTTAGATGCTTAATGAAGAAGGATGCAAGGGTATGAAGGCAGCAAGAAATGTTTTTTGTGATAGGTGCTCAATAGCATTTTGTCTGTGTCATGCATCCCACGCAGCTTCTCAAAGTGTAAGGCTATGGGGTGAGGGAAGGAAAACGCCACTTCCTCCTTCTTTAGGCTGAAATGCCACACTGCAACAACCAGATTATCCCACCAACAATACAGGAAAATGGATACACTGTTAGTGAACTCCAGTATAGAGCCACCAGGGTACAAATTTAGGCTGCCAGGGAACAATGCTGGCCAGGGAATGCAGCCAGAGCCCATAAATGCTCTGAGTGTCAGGCAACGACTGACCAAGGTTTTTAAAGGTCTACCTGTGAGACTGCAATGACCATTGTAGCACTCAAATTTTAAATCTCTGTTTATCCCTCATTAGATCTGTCACTTGTCGTGGGCCCAGCAGGAAATTTATGGACTGCAAATCCTAACGAAACTTTGTCATCAAAATGTTGACTGCCTGGATGAACAAGCTTGAAAACAACCTTCCACAGTCACAAGAAAATCAACATAGATGTGCCTATTTTACGTCATACACTAATTTCATTTAGGAATATTATCCAATTTACAACAAAGTCTGCAAGCCAGGGACCATATCAGAGTAAAAGGGACTAAATCAATGTGAGCCAAACTTCAGGATACACCAAGTTCCCTCTGATTTACAACAATACCCTCAAAGGATGGTCAGATTTACACAATATCTGTGTTAACCTCAAATAACATGTTATCTATAAGAAGAAGAACACTATATATAAGTAATTTTGAAAGAAAAGAGAAGATTTCTCCAGGCAGTTTTCTGATGGTCAGTGAATTTGTTTTCTGCAAGGATTAAACTGTCTTGCATTGGACTTTGAGAGGAAGAGATCATTTCAAGGAAAAAAAACCCAACATTTTCTGATAGAACAAATGTATATAACGGGCAGCAGCTGATGACATAGGATTAGAAACAGGATTTTCCCCTTTTAGAAACCCTCATACTGTTGGCAAAGTATTTTGTGTCTGTTGTCTCACTTCTGCTGAAGCATTAGACAAAGTGATGGCTGGAAGCAGAGTAAGAGACCTGAAGGACCAAAAACCCAATCTGGTGAAGCAGATTGTGTTTTTGTATTCAGAGCTATTTAACAAACCGCATTGTGAATGGAGTCTGCAAAATCAGTACCTCGACAACCTTTAAACAGGATTTTATATGGGCCAGATGGATGATGGCAGAGCCTAGTCAAGACTGGGGTCTCGTTTGGCTAGGTACTCAAAAAACATGAGAAATAAGGGCCTAGAGGGAAAACAAAGATCACAATTACAATGTGCTATTAAACAAAGTGCAGAAGCACTTGAATAAGCAAAGAGAAATTATCCCTACAGCTTTGAAGCAGAGCAGCCACCTCTGCCACCTAATGAGCAGCTTTGCCTCCAGAGCTCAGTCTCCAAGCCCCCCTCAGTGGGTTCTCAGTCCACTATTACAACACACTAAAATGCCATAGGACACAAGAAATCAACAAAGCATATATATTTGTTTAGCTGGCTATTGAACACCTACCACAAAAAGGATTTCTTACTGCTTTCCTACCCTTGCATCCTTCTTCTTTAGGCACCTAAATCTGTTCTTCTAAAGCTTTTCTAGAGCAGGTTCCTGGAGCAGCCAGCCAGATGCTCTCTTAGCCCTGGTCAACGACTTGCAGCTCCATTTGTAACTTGTTTGGTCTCCACTAATTCATATAGAGACATTACTACACTCCCTGCCTTGTTGCTTGTTGTGGCCAACATATCTCAACAAAAAATATTCAGTAGAATATCAGAAGAATTTGCCATTGCAAACATAAAAAAATCATCATCATCATCATAATAAAATATGAATAGCATTTTGAACCAGAGTCAGGGGAAGAAACTTCAGCAATAAAAATTAACAATGTATCAGTTTACTGCCTTACGGTCCATTGCTTATTGAATTAGCTCAGTTTCCTCTTTGATGGAATCATAAAGGCTTCAAGTGGAAAAACAATTTGAAAGACATATTTGTTTATGATCTTTCCCCACCAAGAGAGAGATCAAAGCCACACTTCTGAAATCATCTTTCAGAGAGGAGTGCAGTGCAGGAGACAAGCTGCCTTCACTCAGCAGGGTGTGCTGAGAGTGCAGGAGTGCTGCTAAGAAGCTCCTCACAACAGGCACTTTTTCAAGGTGAAAGCAAATCCTTGTCAAATCCTGGCAGTGAAAGGAAATGAGACAGCATGATTAATAGCGTCATTAAAAGTAACAAAACAAACCATGAAAACTAAACAATCCAACATTATGCAGTGAGCCTATGAATATGAAGAATCCATTTAGTTTATGTGTGTTTTAGTGGTTTGCTACATTTCTAAATTCTGAAGGGTGTGCAGAGGTATTCCCCTTTTGACTGAGCAAAGTTGCCAACACCAGATTATACAAATGTCTCCCTGTGTATTCCCACTGGTACAAATAACCCATTCCACGCCTATTTAAGATCTATCAGTCCCTTCTCCTTTTTCTTCAGTGTAGGAGTGGTCAGGCACTGGAATCAAGTTGCACAGAGGAGTGGTGGAGTCAACATCTCTGGAACTTTTCCAGAGGTGTCTGCATGCGGCATTCGGGGATGTGGTTTGAGTGATTATGGTAGAACCAGGCTGGCCATTGGAGAAAATGACCTCAAAAATCTCTTCCAATCTTGATGATTCTGTGATTCTGTAAATTAAGGGACTTTGTCTCCAGTTTGTACAAGTAAGCAATGCTGTTTTCAGGCTCTTGAAGCAAATACACATAGTATAAAGAAGAGAAAACCTACACAGAAAGATTCTTTGCTTTTGTTTAAATCAAACCAGCTGTTTCTTCTACTGCTTTATTTTAGAAATAGCAACACATATGTTTAAAAGAAAATACAAAGAAAGCCCTTAAGTAATCAGTTTGTTCCCTGATCCAAACAATTGATAAAACCTCCTAAGAATGTGACCTTTTCTTGCTTGAACTTTGAACAAAACCGTATTTTTGTTGTTAAATATTCATTTTTGATGGAACAACCTGCTTGAATTGCAGCTTACTAAAAAAATACAGACAGGACTCACTGGTACTTCTGCATTACACTGATCTACTAAGCTGGAAAAGTTGTTGTAAAGGATGCTCAGTTTATTGCTTTTATCACACAACAAATATAAATCTCTGTGAACTTCTTAACTCCAAGGATATTCCAGAGAGCTACGTAACAGTCAGATCAATGCAACTTTGTTCTGCAACTACAACCAATATTTCCAAAGTTCTAGTCAATACATTATATATATATAACTATACTCCTGCAAATACACACTCTTCTAACTCTAACTCAGATTCACTTTCCCACCCTGTCATTCTTATTTTAAGTTTCTTTTGATTTACACAAAGTAGGAAGGGACACAAAGTGTTGCTTTTTTTATTACCTCTGTTCAGGGAGAACAATTTCTAGTTCCACAGAATGGAGAAAGAGGCAGGTCCAGGCAATCAAATCAGTCAAATTAAGATCCCGTTCTTCCCTTAAAATTCATTTCCTGACATTCAAATTCCTGCCAATTATTACCCTCAGACACTCCTGTGGAGAGAATGCTTGACAAAACATTGGCTGCACTATATGATGGATCTTCTGACTCAGAGAAGACCAGACATCCCACCACTTCTCTTTTAAATTTCATACCTTTTTTCATTTCCTGATTCTGATAATATCACAGATTTCTCTTACTACTAACTCATAAGTCACTTTTTTCTGCCACTGCACTGTCATGACGAATCTCACTTTACCTAAAACCCGTGTGAGTACTCTCTCCCCACCACCCATTCTTTTTCATCTTTATTTTCTGCTGTTTTCTCCACTAACTCCTTAGAATTTATTGCTTCCTTTCAGCATCCTTTCTTCTTACCTCTGAAATGACTGGCATTACTAGAATTCATAAATTTACATTCCACAGATCATGATAAAATAGAAAAAAATAAAAAAACCACCTGGATTTTAATAAAGCCATCTCACAGTTACTGTTCTAGAATAGAAAATTTTAATTTCTATGACAGCGTTGTTTTTATCCCTGAGGCTGATTGCATTTTTGCCATCTACCTGCTGGCTATTGAAGATGATCAGGTCACGTTTCATGTTAGGACAGATCGAGTAACTGGAAGCTTCAGAGTGTGTTTGACCAGAACAATGAAATCACTATTTTAGCAAGAAAACTGGACAATTTTTCATAAAGTATTGTCATAATGAAACAACTTCTTTATCAGTTAGGTCTTGATGTAAATTAGCAATGACTAACTGATATGACTTAGAGCACTAAATAAACAAACAAAAAAAACCATTTCTTTTCCCACCCAGAGGTTTATCTGACTGCCAGAATTAGGTAGATAATCATAAGAGGCATGATTTCCTTGGGGTTTTGTTGTTGCTTTTATCTTTTTTGCTATAAGCACTTTGGAAGAAAATAGATCTTATAACCATATAACCTTGGCTTGTGCTGCATCTCAAAAGAATTGTGGTTACAAAGGCTGGCATGTTTTTTCAGTCTACAAATTGTCCTCACACCCCTTAGGTTAACCAGCTACAGTGTTCCTCTCATGTACCATGTTCTCTGCTCCTCTCTAAATTTCTGAAAGTACTTCATTTTATTGACAAATACATCTTAAGCACACCTTGCAAAAGCTGATAGCAAATTCTGATAGAGTGGTCAGTTATCCCAGGCATTTTTGTATGACCTGTACTCCTGTAAAATTTCCCCTTGATTTGAAAACTTAAACATTGCTAGAGAGCACAGTATATAGAATCACAGAATCCTAGAATAGTTATGGTTGGAGGGAATATATAAACTGACTGCTAACGAGACACAAGACATTGTATTCTGGCACAGAAGATTTATATAATTTTTCTCTTAGTACAAGCTTAATTGGCTATTTTAAGACCCCAAGATGAAAATTAATAGTTCATGTTTTTCCTTATCAAATCCATCCTATGAGACTACACAAGATAATTAAGACATACAAGAGGATTTCAGAAAAAATTAAAAGAATTTATGTCAGGGCTGACAGGCTTAAAAATTAAGCATACCTGCTTGGCTGTTGTAAGCAATTGTGTTTCCTTGCCTCACTGGTCTGCCTACTAGCAATATTCTTTGTAAACCAGTGAACTGCAGAAACATTGTGAATATTTTGTCAGTGTCTCTCTGCCTTTAAAATTCATAAAAGATGGCTGTAATTATAAATCCTTACTGTACTGATTTTCTTAGGGTATTATTTAAATAACTGACTCCTTATACATACCTTGAAAATTAAGCTTGTAATCTAAATCTTATGAATCCATTTTTTGTGACAGGCTGGGTACACAGGCTATCTCTCGTGAGGTTTTCCCCAGCCTGGGTCCAGGACACATCAACTCAACTTCTACTGAATTTAATGGGAATTTATTTGTGAAATTCCCATGACAGTGAGCATAGCTATATGTGAATCAACACGTACGGGTAGCCAGGGTGACCACCAAAGCACAGCTGAAAGGCAAAGAGTAGCTTTGTTTCATTGCCTCACTAACGGTGTAAGGTGGCAGAGACACATGGGGACACAGGTTCAGTTAGGTTTAGCTATTCCTAGCACAAAGCTAAAGCAAAAAACTAAAGCAAGAAGTGGACACTAATGAGCACTAGATTCTAATATACAGTCGGGAAAGTAACCCTCATAACAAGCACAGAACCCTGCTCATCTAGGTAATCACTAAGAGATCTATATTCAGTCTAGCCTATTCCAATCAAACCTGTCATTGTCTCAAATGTCACACAACCCACACTGACCACCAAGGACTGCTGTGGTTTAACCCTGGCCAGCAACCAAAGCCCACAGAGCCACTCACCCACTCCCCCACAGCAGGACTGGGGAAAGAATCAGAAAGGGAAAAGCTAAAAAGCTTATGGGTTGAGATAAAGACAGTTCAATAGGGAAAGTGAAAGCCATGCACAGATGCAAAGCAAGAGCCTAATTCATTGCTTCCAGTGGGCAGGCAGCAGTCCTGCCATCTCCAGGAGAGCAGGGCCCCATCCCATGGAACAGTCATCCAGTCAGACAAATACCATCACTGCAAACATTTTCCCATTCCTCCTTTTCCCCTCCACTTTATATAGTGAGTATGACACTACGTGGTCTGGGATATCCCTTTGGTCAGTTTGGGTCACCTGTCCTGGCTGTGTCTCCTCCCAGCCTCCCAAGCACCCCCAGCCTCCTTGGCAGCGTGGCAGTGCCAGCAGCAGAAAAGGCCTCGGCTCTCTGCAAGCCCTGCTCAGCAAAAACAGAACATCTCTGTATTATCAGCCCTGTGCTCTACACAAAATCAAAATACAGCTCCATACTGGTCACTGTGAGGAAAAATAACTCTGCCCCAGCTGAAATCGGCACAAGCTAGCAGTCCATGAGCCCCATGAATATACTGCTTTAGCTTCTGAAACTAACAGGCTATTAACAGTTCTCCTGAAGCTGTAGTTAATGTTTTGTAACAAATATGCAGACAGATTCAGCCTGTTCCCTGACAGAATAGTATACACCAGTAATGCCACATCCTGGTGGTGGAAAGTACTGCCCTGGCTGAATGAAAGCAACAGATTCTTTGCCAAACCATCCCAAAGGAAATGAATTCACCCTGTCCTCTGCCCAACCTGCAGGGTTTGCCAGGTGGAGACCTGTGTCTGCAAATCTTACTTCAAAACTACTGTCTTAAGTATCCTGATCTCATTCTTCTGAGTAACACCTGAGCGGTCCTGGTTTACCCATCCCAAGCAGACTTCCTGGTCAGAAGGCACAGCTGGCTCTCCTCTGGGACAGGAGAAATGGGTTTCTGGAGTCTTCTTCTCTAGGCCCAGCATGAGAACCTTACCTCCCACAGGAGATACAGTACTCAGGACATGCAGATGCAGCTCCACCATGGCTCCACCAAGGCTGCATCTAACCCCTTAAGAGGAGACATCCAACACATGCAGGGCACTCAATGGATTTGTATATTGATCTGACTCCAAAATAAAATATAGGTAGAAATAATTCATCTGTACCTAATATTACAGACAGAGACAAATTTCTCCCTGCATGTTAGGAGATCTGCTTCCTCCTGTAAAGAAACCCTCTGTTTTAAACCAAACCACAAGGCTTTGTTTTTAACTGCTGCAAAGTTTATGATGACTTCAATAAGATAACACCCCATCTATATTCCACCAGAGGCTCCCACACCTCACACCTACCTCTCACTCCTTAGCACCAATGTACAGAGATTTGGTTTTCATATTTTGACTCTTGTAATTGCCCATTTTTGGAAGGCACACAGTTTATCAGTGTGATATTGCCTGTTAAAGGAAGTTCAGACTGTGAACACGTGTATCTATTTGCCACAAAATGCTAAATGCCACTTTCAGCTGTACTAGATGTCTGTATCAGCCACTGGTATAAGTTTATCAGGTGCTGGCTAAAGGAAGTCAACAATTAAAGCTGTCAGAAAAAAATGTATTTGAAATCCAGGAAATCCTAAGTTCACCATCAGCCAACAGGCAAATACATAATGGAAGAACACATCCCAGTGCCTGTAAAGACATTGATGACTTCCAAATGGAGGACAGAAACTTGTGTCACTTCTAAGGCACAGAGCGTTATTGTGCTAACAGCTCATTAAATCACATCATCATCAGTGGTACTACTACAGCAAGAAACATTAATGTACCTTAAATATAAAAGTTGTTTTGTGAAACTAGTGTTTAACAAGCTATAAGACTACCTTTTTGTAGTTCTTTCTTCATTGGTAGGTGAACTATAGAGGTTTGGTTGGGAAAAGGTTGCATTAACCAGATGATCATATGAGGTTTCCATATATGGTTTTGAGAGCACTCTCAAATCTCTGTGCAACTGAAACAGAAGAGCTCTGCCATTATTAAATGAAAAGTAAAGACTTCTTATGCACATTAAATTTGACTCCCTTCTAAGCAGATTGGAAGGTCCATCCAACAGCACAAATAAAAACAGCTAAAAACACGTGCTCTTTGGTCAGCATCGCAATTTCTGGCCTTTACCATTTCTGGTTTACACTGGTAGGTGAAAGCTGTTAATCTATAGGTTTCCCCAGTGCTATGGGCAGCTTGTAAGAGGAGTTAAATGAGCATTTCTCAGAATAAATCAGAGTGTTACCCGAGCTTCAGCATGAACACTATGGAGATGACTTCTCCAAGCCTCTTCTGGGACTATTTTCTGTAGCCTGCAATTGTTTCAGGCTGTTACCTTCAGGCTGTTATCTTACAGATTCAGCTTAGTGCTGCCATAAGCTCCTCACATCAACCCATGGTCTTTGAATGCCACAGCTTTTGCACTGGAAACAAAATCTACTGCATAACTTGGTGACAAAAAACTGATTCAGCTGAAACCTTCAAAACCATGAAGAAATCTTGGAATATTGGGTTCAAAAGAATACCCTCCATCCTGGCCATGCTTTAGGTGAGGTTTTGATGCAATGGTGTGTATGTAGCTAATAGAAAGAGTGGAAAACACATCAGTTTTAAAATAATGACACCAAAGCATTGAAGTACATCTGGAAAAGCTACTCAGTCGTTTCTTTATCAGGAGGAATCAGCTGAATCTTGCCCTGATTCAAAGAGATACAGCAAGACTTAATTTTACAGACTGTATCAAAGCCGATTTCACAGTATTAGCCTGGGCTGTGCTTCAGATGCAGTGCTGATGTCCCTCTGGACAGATTATTTATCACAATATATTACAGCTGATTCATGAGTGCTGAATGCTAAGGATGCTGCAAAGCTAATAATGATTGCTGTGACTTCTAGTTTACCATCACTGTTCTGCAAGCATGTAATTCATTTCAGGAAGGTGAGGAAGCTATTAAAAAGCAGCATAATGTGACTCATTCTGTCAGGCAGTAAAAATAGTGTAGGAAAATCAGAGTTTGTCAGCATCTCTTCTGGCTTTGGACATCTCAGAAGGGTAGTTCACCTCCAGACTGGGTGGGTATCCTGCTTCCTGTTCTTTAGTTACCTATAAGAGAAAACTTGGTTAGCTATAAGAGAAACTATCTGTTATTTTGTTAATTATAGAAATTTTGGTTCTTTCAACCAGCATTTTACTATTTCATGGCACTATTTCCATTACAAAATGGAAAACTGTTTCACTACTGAAAACCCCACACCTGAGTTGTCTGCTAAGGCTTTAGTCACAGGAACAGCAAAGAGGACTAACTCCTTCATATAATTAATGTTTATATAATAATCCTTCATATACCTTGCACAACTTCAGGTGTATGTGCAAGTTTTTATGTGTCATTTGCTCTGAAATTGCAATCCATTCAGATTACCATTGAAAGGTAGAGAAGTTGTCTTTGTAAAGCATGCAGAAGTGGATTATAGACCTGCTGCTGTTTGCAAGATCTACCAATCGTGCTCAACCATCCCAAACCGTTTGAACTTCCCTTCCTATGCTTTGTCATACTCACTTGACCCATACTCACTGGGAAGCAGCCCTCAAAATATCTTCTCTTTTGGATTAGTCTGCATTTCTGGGCAAAGCAGAAAACTGTGACTAACCCAGCTCTTAACACAGTAACACTAAATCACAGTTTCAGTTTCCTTTAGAGAAAATATTTTGAGCCTGCAAGGAAGCAAAAACCCAAATTGAATATGTGAGTTAAGGTTAATAAATGCCTATGTGATCCTGCCTGAAACAACAATTTTCATGTGAACCCTAAAGTTCTGTGTTGTCCCAAGGAGTAACAAAGATAGATGGAAGGGTGGATCCCTGTAGGAGCCTCTTTTGTTTTTAGCCTGGACAAAGGCCAATGTTGCCCCATTCACATACAGTCTTCTTAATTCTGAGTTCAAAACTCCTACTCAGTTGCACAAAAATCTTGCAAATGGATCACAGAAAAAGTAAAAAAAAAAAATAGTGTGTGCAGGCTTCCATTGTGTCCCATACTCCTTAGCTGTAAGTCAGCTAAGTCCTCCCCATTCAGAGATCACAGAAAGATTAATTTCTCTTCCTATTTTAAACAGGCTTTGTCAGTTCTTAGTGAATGCAAATAGAAAGGAGGAGAAAAACTGATGGAAGATGATAACATTCTGTCATAAAATGTGTGAAATTAAATTTAAATTAATTTTAGTATATTCATTTCAGGTAAGAAATAATTATTTCCAGCAGTTAAAATTTTTTTTCAACATTTCAGACACAATAGTTATTAAATCTTTTCAGAAATTACCAGTAGACTTTTGAAGCTATAATATAAGAGGCCTTTACCTTAGAAAGTATATTCAGTCTGAAATAGAACCTGTAAATGGATTTTTCTTATCATCCTTGAAGAAGTGTAAACTTAATCTAGTTGCTGGTTCTTTATCTCAATTCCTTTTTAATTGACATTCTGCTTAAACTAATGAAAAACCACCCTCTCTAAAGTCACTGCAGTTACTACCTTATTCTGGCCTTGTCAGGAATGACTGACAGAAAGGTGAAGCTTAAACACTGATAGTTTGAAATCTTCCTGTTAATCCAAAGTTGCTAAAATCTTAGAACTCTTCAGACTGAACATATAGCTATTACTCTTTGTAACTAACTTCAAGAGGATTTGAAATGCTAGATAACATGATTCAATAAGACCTTGGTACATGCTTAAAACTCCACTTTAAAAGACTCATTGCCTTATTAGATACTGGGATTTATTCTAAAATGAAAGAAGGATCAGAAAAAAGAAGGATCAGAGAAAAAAAAAAAAAAGCTAAAAAAATTCTGGTTTTGAAAGATAATCTTTCCTACCTTCCTGCAATTCAAGCTGCCAGTCTCTCCTGAGTAAAGCTGTTAGTCAGAACCCAGAGCCCAGATCCAGCAGATGAAACCTTGACTGAGAGGAAGTGAGGCTGAGTCAAGCAAGTCCAGCCTGCAGCAGGTCTCTCTCAAATCCCATAACCTGTGGCAAATCTACATTTCTGGACAGAGATGCAGCTTGGTGACACAGCATTACATCTGTCAGAAGCACAACATTCAGTTTATGTACCACATTATTGCTGCACAACAGCATTGGGTTAGAAGAATGTTTTTCAGTGCCACAGGATGGGGTAGAAAGAAGAATGATCCCTTCTAATGGTAGCCAAGGGGTTTTTTTGGACTGAATACTTGTATTTTACAAAATTTGGAGGCAAAAAGTAAAAAACCTTGGTTTAAATTTCTATACTAAGCTTTTAATTTGGGAGAAAAGGTACATTTTGTGTTGCAATGTAGGCATTCTTTAACCAACCCTATTCATCATTTAACTCAATGTGTTCAACATTATCAAGAAATTAAATACTAGCTGAGCAGAAGATAAACATTTTTATTTTCTTAGAAGTTCACGGAGTGTTTACATGCATTTGTGTTTTATATATTAATATTTTTCTTTTCAAGCCATCCTGGGTTTGGTGTTTGTTTTTTTTTTACTGTAATCATTGGAGGTACAACTATCAATGTACTTCTTGGAAAACAGGGCTGTAATTCATTCTCATCAGAAACAGATGGCTGAGAAAATGAAAGCGAAAACAGCAGTGAAGGACAAGGCCACCTGGGTCCATCAAGCTGATGAGAAAAGCCTGTGAACCCAATGCCAGTGGTACCTGAAGCCAACACAAGCTGGCTCTCAAAACAAGAGCTAGGAATCAGTCAAAAATAAAGAGGGGAAAATAAGAACAAAAAACCCAATTTTTTAAAAAAACCTAAGAAACTGTAGGAGAAGCAGGGAAAGGTCCTGGGAATTTTAGGCAGACTACAAGACCATATGAATTCAGTGGGAAATTGGCCAATCAGGACTTGTTACCAGTTCTATTTCTGCTTACAGATAGGACAGGTAGCACGATGCTGAGGGGAATATATGCAAAGCAACCCACAGAAACCTGAGTCCCTGTACTGCACTTAGCAAAACTCACAAGGATGCCCATGTTTAACATGCAAATAACTCTGTGAGGCTTAAAGGTGCAGTACTTTTGAAAGATGTGGAGGTACAATCATAAAGCACAATATTAATTATGGTGAAACAAATGCCTTGTTCAAATTGCAGTGCCAGTCACGGGTTGCAGTAGCAGTTATCTGCATCCACAGCCACTTTGAGCTTTTGGGTCTTATTTAAAAAGCTTAATTGGAATTTTTATTACTCCCAATTAAGCTTTTTAATTAAAAAGAAAGTTAAAAGAGGCTGGAGGCAAGTCTTGCTGAAACTCATATCTGCATAGACTCTGAAGGGGAAGAAAGGAGTTTTGTAAAATTGCAACTGTCAGCCAGCTGCAGCTTTCAGCTTCAGCTTACTGCTGATCCCATTTACCTTGCCAGTGGCATGCTGCAAATGCAGATACACATGTCTGCTTGGAAAAACAGGCTTTCAGCTTTAAATAGCACTATAAGACTATAAATCCTGTTTCGTTCCTGCAAAGGACACATCACATGAGTAAAAAACATTACCTACTCCTCCATTTGGAAATGGAAAATACTACCTTCTCCTCCTTTTTTATTCCATTAGCTATTTGAGTCCAGTAGATATTTTCCTTTTCTGGAACCAGGGTAGATTCATCTCAAAATGAATTTAGTGACACCCCAGCAGACAAGGGATTACCCTCCAATTTCTCTCCAGACTTCTACATGTACATACAGAACTGAGAACATGTTCATAAAACAGGGGCCAGCCTGACCCTTCCCTATAGAACCAAACCAGTATTTTAAACCCCAAGTTTTCCTTCAAACTCAGTTTTTCCATGTGGCCTTTAACACTTCATATGGTTTAAAGAAGGAGTGAAAACTATTATGGAGACATCTGCAATATTCAGATGTCAAAGCAGACACCAGAAAACATTCTCATATCGCAAAAAATGAAATTTTTTTAGATAATTAATATCTTAGACCACATCTTGTTCATTAAACTCTCCAGTTTTTGGAAGCAAAGACATTTCATATTTAGTTCTACTTGAGGTTTGTTCAGAGAGTAAGGTAACATTCTATCTTGTTGGATTAGCCCTTGGAATTCACTCTCATTGTTCCCAGAGAATATCTGATAAAAATATTTTCTAAATATAGCTAGTGACAAAGAATTTATTTTTACTCTAATAAATATATTGTTTAAGTGCAACAGTTAGACAGTAGGTTGTCAAGGAACTAATTCTTAAAGTTTAGATATGTTGTTTCCAAGAGATGAATCTCAACAGAGCTGGTTCTTATCCCACATTTGCTTTAAGTAAAAATCTTACTGTGAATTACTCATAGAGAATAAATGTGTTTTACACAGGGTTTAGAGGACAAAGTCATAGAAGGGAATGAAGATTAGTGTTGTATGCCTTTTTTTTTAACACAGTTAAAGAGCAAAAAGGGAAGAGATTACCCAACCCACAAGCTGGAACATTTCTTTCAGGAGAAAGAGGCATTTAATTCCATGGGAAATTAGGGATTCAAGAAAGATTGATTTCCTCTTTGTTATTATAGCTAAAGCTGTGCTTTGAGTGAAAACTAGAGGGTGAAATGTGTGGATAAACATGTACTTTTTTTCTTAGAACGACATAAAACAAAGATTGAGGAATATTCACTGGTTTAGATACAATCCAGACAGTGTTTTGATATTTTTAATAGAAATTATAAATCATGCTGAATAACTCTTGAAATAGATAATAGAACCATCTAAGTACATCAATCTAAGAACTTTGATCTTTTCTGCATTCTTTATCTTTCCATCTATTCAATATTTAGTTCAGAATATCATTACCAATCAGCTTACTAAGGGAATATCCTTCACAGATATTAGTAGTCTGAGGACCAGAGATTAAATTATAAGCACAGTTTCAAAAATGTGAGGGCAAATCTTATTCACATTAGAGCCCAGAGATTAACGCCATATAACACAGATATGAAAAGCTTTGTACTGAAATGTACTACTTCTTCTGTTTTTCTCTTTAACTTCTTAAGCCAAAATGTCTCTGGACTGTCAACACAAAGGCTTTCCTCTAGCCAGTGGACAGCCATGTTAGAAAAGGCACAACCTGTACATCCCACACTATAAATTATAAGTGTGGTGAATTTTGCAGGCTGCTTCCCCCAAGGTCCCAGTGGAAGCCGTGAGAGAAAGCCACCACCCCTAGGCATGGTTCTCCTCTCTCTGTTGCTCACACACATAATGCCCAAAGGGAAGAAAAGAGGAGTGCTTTGGCCTCGCCTCCCAAGTATAAATTTGTATAGATGATGTGTAGGATGAGAGGAAAAGAGCTCAGCTGCTGGTCTGCACCAGGGGTGGCCATCTAAACTGTGTTTGACCCAGGGGCTGTACAGCTGAAATACTGGCTGTCACTCAGGAGACACTATCATATTGCAATTCACATTAAATGATCCAAACTATGTAAAAATGTCAGTCATTTTATAGATTCTAATCTTTCAATAAGAGGATAATAAATAGCATTGTTTCTCCATTATTCAGTGCTTCATTAAAATTACTTTAAAAACCTATATTTAATATTGCAAATACATTTATTCAGATTCACTGAGTAAATGGGACACTTCATATTTATGACTATATTTTTATGTCTTTTCTTATTAATATGTCTCAGATATAGACTGCTTAATGTAAATAATAATTATTAAATAATTTTTACAAGGATTATAATGAGTGCTTCCATATATAAATGAGTTTATGGTGGGGTTTGGGGTTTTTTTGCAAAATGTTACTATTATTTACCCAGAATCTGCTGTGGTCATACTGATAAGATGGGGACAAAGGTTTCAAGGCCTATTTCATTTGTTTTAAATGGACTGTGTCATCCAATATATACTAGAAAATATCTTTAGCAAGTGAGAAACCAAGGCAAATAAATCAGGTATAAATCGAAATCACTGGCTTTATAGTAAGAATTACATTATGCTCTCTGAGAGACTTGGTAAAATTTCTTCTCCATGTTAGCTCTCCTGTGGGGTGTTCTATCAGCTGTGTGTGCACCACCAACACAGCTCCAGCACCAGTCAGGAGTGGCTGGAAGGGTGCTCACTTCTCCAGCCAAAAGAGCCTGGCTCTGCTCTGTATGACTTCAGATGACATTCAGGATGTGTCCTCAGTACAGTGGGGGGAGAGAGGAGAAAAAAAATCCCAAAACCACTTTATTTAAATGAGTTTACATTTTTGCTTTCTTCCTACTAGGCTGGCTATAAATCTTTGCCTTACTTAATCTTTCCATCAGTCAATCTCAGTCAGGGAAGTCAGGGCACTTAAGAGCTGCTTGGTTCCAAGCAATTACCCGAGCAAAAGACTGTCTGGGATTGGACTAACTATTGGCTCATCTTTATTCAGCAGCACTTTCAGATCATGAAGGGAGACACCTGGAAAGTATGAGGGAGGAAGTGCAAGAAACAGGACAAATTGAAAGAGAAAAACTATACTGTAAATACACACCATTAGAAAAAAAAGTAGGGATGTGTACGTGTTGTTAGACCAAAGCAAAGATTTAGGTGAGAACACAGTAGCTGTAGGGAAAAAAAAAAAAAAAAGAAAGAAAAGAAAAAGAAAGCTTCTCTGCTTCTGTACTATTTTTTTTGCTAAAAATAAGAAGACAGTGAACATTTCAACCACAAATAACCAGAGACTCCTTTGGGCTATCTGAAATCCAGAATTAACTGCTATTACAAGTCATGGTGGGAATTTAACCTTTGGTCTCTCACATAGCTGTCCTGATCAACAAGCTGTTCATTTAACTGCAGAACCCCTTTCCCCCTCCACCACCTTGAAAAGCCTCTGACTCACCCGGATGTGATATGGAAGATATTCTAAGATAATTTTTGTGTGATAAGGAAATTCACTCTAGTTGAAGCTGAGTCCTGAGACAAACTGCATTTACACATACTGAGTTTAGTGCAACACTAAGAAAAACTCCAGTCAGAAGTGACCTTGTTTTAAATGTTTTTGTAAGGATGGCAAAGACAATGATTTTTACCGATATTCTCAAGTGGAAAATGTCCACTTCATTATATGACTGTAGACAATTTCATGTAGCAATAAACTAAAGGAAGTATTTTACACAAAGATTCATAAAATTTACCATTAGATCACCTAATCTAAATATTTAGATAACCCATAAATGCTGTTCCAATTATATTGAGCTTTAACTTCATCTCTCTCCTTCATTTTTCCCTGGGTTGAACACCTTTTGTTACTTTTAGAACTACATTCAAATCTCCTAAATTTGTTAGTGTCCTCACGATGGGCAGTAACTGGAAGCCTGAGGCCCAGCCTCAGCCTCTAGCCCATCTGAAGATGGAGCCAGAGCTCACACTTACAAGGCCAGTGTCTCTTGGTCTTGTAACTCTCTGATGATGCCAGCCAAACAGATTTTAACTGTACAGAAATCCAAAGGTCCAAAAAGCAGTTGAGTCCCACAAAAGTGAGGCAGTATGCAGGATTGGAGGTTATCAGACCAGTGAGTGAAATAAAACTTCCCTGCCCTTGGAATGTCTATCAAAGCAGCAGTAGTGTCTCTTGTGTACTCCTGGGACTTACAACAGATGTTTCATGCATGTATAGCATTGCACAACATGCAAAGAGGTCAAATTTCTTTAAGATCAATAAAGCCAGGCTCCCAGTAATAGTAAAAAAACATTGCTATAAATCTATAACAAATAACAGCCTTAAGAAAAGGAAGAGAAACAGTGGTGATCCTCCTCTCTCATAGAATATGGCATGAACTGTATTTCTGTATTTAAAATCTTTCATCATTTTCTCCATCTATGGGGCCTGGACATTGTGTTAGTGGTCCCCACACAGCTTTAGAAACTTGGGTCAGGGTGGAGGCTGCACAGTGCTCTCATGTTGTTTTGAAAGTATGTCTGTCTGTAAAGTGAATAAACACTTGCTGAAAGCAAAAAGGATTTCTGCTGGCTGTGAAGTTACTTTGGTACTGCTCTTAAAGTCTTCTTAACTGAGGAGGCCACAAATGGACCAGAACTGCCTATACCTCTCAGCTGACATGTATGCCCATCAGCACGGAGGGGGTTTTATAGTGTTATAGCACTTTCTAATGCAGTTTAAGGGTCTTCTTTTCACAGTAATATGCACATTACTCTTCCTGACTTCCTTTTTATTTTTCACAAAAATTAAACTATAAAGTGTTTATGCAGATCCATTGATACTTTGAGTACCGTGGGTTTGCATTTCAAAAACCCTGATTTACTAAGAAAAAGTGACACAGGGCAAGAAGTAAAAAAAATATTCTTCTTGTTATATCAGGTGAATATCACCAGAGGCAGGACAGACTAATGCAGTACCTTAATCACAGCAAAACAAAAAGGGGCCTATATTCTCAGTAACAGAAGGAACAGCCAGTGAAGGCATGTGATGAGCTTTGTTCAGTGCTGTGAACAATTTAGAGTATTCAGGATTTGTAGGATTCTAGTGCAGGCTGAGATTGTAAAGGAAGAAGAACATTAAAAACCACTCTTTATTCATTCTGTAAAATCTAAGAGATGATGATTTCCTGTGAGACAGACACTGAAATAATTGGAAATGTAAACATAACCCTCCACCCCCACCCAACCCCACAGAATTACAGATCTGTACCAGCTGGGGCATATTGCAGGGCAAAAATATGTCAGTCAGGAAATCTGTGCTAGATTCACCCCTGCCGGAACAGAGGGTTGAAAATAATTTGAATAATTGCTACAGAGAGCAGATGGTAGAAATACTCCACTAGAAGAGTTTCAAATATTGCTTAATTCAGCAAGGGGAGTGAGAAATACAGACAAAATTTCAAAGACAATCTGGTGTAAAAATTAAAATACAATTAGAATTAAAATTAAAATTAAAACTATGTAATTATAGTTATAACAATAAATTCATGGGGGAAGTTATGCCAAAATTGCTGTTTGAGGCTATTGCACTCTAAAGGATGCCACTAGACAAAAGCAGTCTTCTTCACATCACCACCAGCTCTGAAAGTACCACTACAGCTAGATGCCATCAGTTTGGTGCCACGTTATGCTGGTTTTAGCTTCTCCCTGAGCACTGAATCAAATGGATCTCCTGAATTTCCCAGTTCTTTCTGCCTTCCCATAACATTATTGGATGCTTGGGTGCCACTCAAGGATGAGAAATGCTCCACTCTTGAAATGCAGTAACCTGCTCATCCAGTGCCTTGCCCCAGGGCATAGACCCATGAAACTCAGGGTCCAACTGAGTTGCTCATCTTTATACTCCTCTTTTTCCAATGGCAAAACTGCAAGAAGGTGTGTGCCCTGCAATGCCTGGGAACCCAAGACAGATCACAGCAGCAGAAATGGGTCACAGAATCAGTGCTACAATATAATAAATCACCAAGCATGCAGTTCTGCTGTGGAACTTTGCTGTTGTAAAATCAGGGAGATTGAGTGAACCTTGCTGAATGTCCTTCCTCAATGCTGCCATGAACGTTCATCATATTTGTCACAGTAATAAATTGTAGCAAGAGAGCAGAGGAACACACCTTTGAGAAGGACACCATAAATACATTTTGATACAGGTGATAAAAACACATCACAGGATGAGGTGTTACTTGGTTAAATTCTTTATAGACTACTGATGATTAATTTGAACTTCTTTCCACTACTTTAAAAGCAAACATGTAAAAGAGATACATAGTTTAGTCAATTCATTGATCACCTTATGTGATCTTGAAAAAAGCACAAATCAAATGCAAATGGTAAAGGAAGTTGGCACTGGCTAAAATCTGTGACTTTGCAAAAGTAAAAGTCAACAAACAAAGTTTTGTACAAAGAAATAAAGGGAAAGACATAAAATTATAAAAACATCATGTAATTTGCCTCAAAATCTGGGATTCACCATCCTAAGTATAGCATAATGTAAAATAGTATAGTATAATGTTTAACATAACTCACTACAATTTACATTGTAGTCTGTGTTAGATTCTTTAAAGTTAATAATGGGAACATACATTTGGAGAAAAATTAAAAACTAATAAATCAAAAATAAAAATCAACAAATCATAAATCTTAGCAACGACATCAGAAAGCATTTGAACCTTCTACTTATATCTGCAAAATTTAAGTCAAAAAACTCCTAGCTTTTCATCCAGACATGCAAATTACATTTACAGTAACATTTGGTTCTCTTTGGAAATAATAACCTTGTGGACTTTGCATTTGTGTACAGAAATGGAATTGTACAAGGCACATTTTAGAGACTTCACATTACCAGAGCCATGTGTATCCATTGCTATGTTTCATACTCACAGCTGCTGCTTGCCTTACAAAAGTTTCTGAAATCTGTAGACAAAGAAACAGCAGAAAACAAAATCCTACATCCCAAAATCCCAAAGGCTAAAAAAAATCCTAGGTTTTTTCTACATTTCCTTAAGCACTGAAGACTTAAAGAAGATCAAGCACTTCAAATATTGCAACCTGTTTCGCATTTCTAATGAAATCAAACACGAATAGAATAGAATTACATGAAGAACAATGAAGTCTATAATAACAACTGCTAGATTTCAGTGAGTGGTCTGCTTCAGCTTCTCGAGCTTTTCTTTTGTAAATGTCACTATTAGCTGCAAAAGTAGCTCAATTAGGAAAATATGTTTTATGTACGGACAAAAATTGACTGTTTAAAGCTGAAGATACTCATATTTTACAAAGAAAGTGCATTGCAGAATGCTCTAAATGTACTGAAAGCATAAGCCCCAAGTCATTGGTGCAGGGGACATCCAAATATCAAATACCAGGGTAACAAGGCTGGAAAACGTGGCCAGCGTTCGAGTTTGTAGTGAACCAGCAGGACTGATTTGGGAGCAAAGAGCCAGAACGAGCCAGAAGGTTACCAGGAGTAAAAATCCCACGGGTGCACCTAGAGAGAAAGAAGCTATAGTCTGGCTGGTAGGTGTTTACAGCCTTCCCCTTATGCCAACGATTCTGTAGGTAGGACAAAGGCAGAAAAGATGACGAATGGGACAAGGGAGGAAAGCAGGGCCACAAAGGCCCTTTGGGACCGAGCCGAGCGATAGCACGGACAGCGCTGGTGGCGCCAGGCTGCGCACGGAGCTGTCGCTGCCGCGGCGGATCCCGGCGGCGCACCGCCACCTGGGGGACAGTCCTGCCACTGAGGGACAGCCCCATCACCTGAAGGACAGCCCCG
>VXBR01007128.1:1399268-1446288 GCA_013400215.1 Cisticola juncidis | reverse complement strand
GCCACCTGCGGACAGCCCCGCCACCTGAGGGACAGCCCCGCCACCTGCGGACAGCCCCGCCACCTGAGACAGCCCCGCCACCTGCGGGACAGCCCCGCCACTGAGGGACAGCCCCGCCACCTGGGGACAGCCCCGCCACCACCGGGACAGCCCCGTCACCTGCGGGACAGCCCCGTCATCTGAGGGACAGCCCCGTCACCTGCGGGACAGCCCCGTCACCTGCGGACAGCCCCGCCACCTGAGACAGCCCCGCCACCACCGGCCTCCTCTGGCTGTTTCCCAGCGCCAGCCTAAGGGAGAAGCCACGGGCACACGCCCTTCTGTGGCCACAAACCTGGGGAGAAGGACTTGGGGGTGATGTTTGATGAAAAACAATCCGCAGTCAGGGTGTGCTCACAGCCCAGAAAGCCAACAGTGTCCTGGGCTGCATCCAAAGCAGCACGGCCAGCAGGTCAAGAGATGGGATTCTCTTTCTCTACACTGCCCTTTTGGACCCCAACCGGAGTGCTGTGCACAGAACTGGTGCAGTTCTGATGCCTCCAGCACAAGAAGGACATAAAACTGCTGGAGCAAGTCCAGAGGTGGGCCATGGCATTGGCAGGAGGACTGGAGCACCTCGCCTATGAAAAAAGGCTGAGGAAGTTCGGACTGTTCAGCCTGGAGAAGAGACGGTGGTATGGAGACCACAAAGGAAGTACCTGAAAAGAGTCTACAGAGTAGCTAGAGAGGGATTTCTAGACAGGACCTGTAGTGATAAAACAAAGGAATAATGGGTACAAACTGAAAAAAGGAAAATCTAGGCTAGGTACTGGTATATTGGGAAGGGTAGTGAGATACTGGAAACAAGCTCCCCAGCAAGGCTGTGGATGCCCCAACTCTGGAAGTTTCAAAGCCAGATTGGATGGGGCCTTGAGCAATCTGGTCTAGTGCCAGGTGCCCCTGCCCATGGTATGGCAGGCTGGGACTAGATAATCTCTAAAGTCCCTTCCAATCCTCAGGATTCTATGATAAAATTAAACCTACACTGCTGAGAAGAGGCAGGACTGTTACCTCCCAGCAGAATGAGCTACAGAGGGTAAAAGCTCACATTCACTAAATCTCCCTGACTGTGATGTTGGCAGGTCCCAGACAATGCTAGGCACATAAACTGCTTTAGATATTAATATTCTCACTTCCATTTAATGACTGCAACAGAAGAGAGAGGAATGAGATATTTGCAATCAAAGATGAATACAGGAAATACAGGATTTAAAGGAAGTACTGCATGAGTTGACTTTCAGAGTCTAATTCCCCAGGATAATTTACCCGACTCTGCCAACCAGCTGCATGTCAGATAAAGACACTGGATATCTTTTCAGTGCTTCTTTAAGACAGGGGGAAGGAGAATCAAACAATATAAAAATGTACTTTATGCTATGCCAGGTGGATTCTTGGCCATCCTGATTACCAAAGCAAAGCTTTCACCAATCCATATGTCTATCCTGCTGTATCCACAGTTTGGATATCATGACTGTGTGAGATTTTTCTTAGTTGAGGCTTTATAAATGTCAAGGGCAAAAATGGATGTTGCAGAAATCATCTCCAACAGTTTGATCCTGTACACAGGTTGAAAGGGGCTGCTTTCTGAGGACATGCTGGATTAAAAACAGCAGCAGTGTCTGTGCTACAAAGAAAAACTATCTGCACACATTCTTCAGATAACTGGTCCTTTCAGCTAACTATTACTAACTACTGGAAATGAAGGAAGTTTTATACAAACAATCAATTCAAACAAACTTCAAGTAGTAGATATGAGACAGAGGCACAGCTGATCTACAATAATCAGTGCACAGCAAAGAAATGCCCCACTTTCGTAGGAAGAACAGCACTGAGGTGTGCAAGAAGGCAACAGGGTCTGCCTGGCAGCAGAGCTGTCTGATGTGCACTGCTCATAGAACACCTCACAGTTGGGTCCTGTTCTTGACCCTTCTCAAGGTACATCATGTCCACTATCATCATCAACAACTGGAAAAAAATCCCAAACCCTCTAGCAGAAGAGGACTGAGATGTTATAAACTGCACTGCAGCACTTGTACAGTGCTGACACAAAAGGGCAAATGCAAATCTGGGACATGTGGATGTGGTTCATCCACTGACACAGAGGTGACAGTTCAGGAAATTAGGTTAAACAGAAATCAACAAGACTGATAAGCAGAGTATATGAGGAGAGAGTATAGAGCAATAGGATTGACTTAGTTTCAAACAGAGGGGAAGCATAATGAGATTATGGGAAATACTGTCATAAACATGTCAGTGATTAATTGTTTTCTGTGTATCATCTATACAAGAAACCAGCAATGTTGGCAAAGGAGATTTCTGTAAGGTCTAGGAAAAATCTGTTTATAAGGAGATTTAAGTGCTGAAGCAGCTAGGGAAGTCAAGAAATCCTTGTGTTCAGAGATTTTTAAGAAAAAATGCAGCATTATTTGGACTCTTTCCACTTGGACTTCTTTTAACAGTGTCAGTTCAAGAGATGAAATGATATACCAGATTTCTCTTGATTCTTTCTTATGAATATCTCTTTAGTTGTGGGCAGATTAAAAAGCCATGACCATATTGCCACTATAATATGACACATAAAAATGTATGAGTATGAATACAGAAGAAGATGCACGTTATTTCTTTTTCACATTTCATGAAGCCAAAGATATTTCCACAACTTCCAGTTTGGCTCATAACTTCTAACATTGAGAGAATAAGCCACACTGGAATCAAAACAAATATTAAAGATAACCCTAAAAGATGCTAACCATCTTTTTTTTAATAGTTAAACATACATGAAACAAAGACATATACACTGTTCAGTATGTGTAGTGTTTTTACATCTATGTATTTCAACAAAAACCTGAGTAACACAATAATGTGCTTTTATACATTCTCAAAGTCATCCAGAGAACCAGGTATATACAATGTAACACAATCACATTGCTTGAAATGGACTATTGTATAGAAAATGAAAGATTTATCACAAGATGAAACACTAAGAGCCAGTGAAGGTACCCAAAATAGGAACCTAACACATGAGTATTCATCCTGAATTGTGTACAGCAGCTCACAGATGTCTTCTGCATTACAGGCCTTAAGTTTCATATGACTATAGAAAACAGATGTGCCACATATTTAAAAAATGAAATCCAGCATTTTGCTTTATTTGAAAGTCTCAGACACTGGGCTTCAGCATATTGAAAAGATACGAGAAATTATGTGGATATGGAGAGAATCACAGAACAGCTGGGATTAGAAGGGACCTCTGGAGATCATCTAGGCCAACCCGCCTGCTAAAGCAGGTTCATCTGGAGCAGATTGCACAGGATCCCACATCCAAGTGGGGTGTAAATGTCTCCAGTCAAGGAGATTCCACAGCCTCCCTGGGAATTTGTTCCAGCGCTCTGCCATCCTCAAAGTGAAGAAGTTCTCCCTCATATTTAGACAAAAAGCTCTGTGTTTCAATTTGTGCCTGTTGCTCTTTGTCTTGTCACTGGGCACCACTGAAAAGGGTCTTGGTCCTTCACCTTCACACCCACCCAGAAGTTATTGGTATGCATCAATGAGACCCCCTCTGGGCTGTCTCTTCTTGAGATTGAACAGCCTTCAGTCTTTGCTCATAAGAGAAACAATTCAGTCACTTTATCATCTTCATTTTCTTCTGCTGGCCCTTCTCCACTAGATCCTTGTTTCTCTTGAAGTGGGTAGCCCAGAACTGGACACAGCATTCCAGGTGAGGCCTCACCAGGACTGAGCAGAAGGGCAGGATCATCTCCCTCAACCTGCTGCCAATGCTCTTCCTAATGCTCCCCAGGATACCACTGGCCTTGCCCACAAGGACACACTGCTGGCTCATGAACAGCTTGTTGTCCTCCAGGACCCCCAGCTCCTTCTCCACAGAGCTGCTTTTCCACAGATCAGCCCCCAGTCTGTACTGGTTAATGGGTTTATTCTTCCCCAGGTGTAGGATCCTGCATTTGCCTTTGTTGAACTTTGCTTGCTGCCCTCCACCCAACCCTCCAGCCTGTCCAGGTCTCACAGAATGGCAGCACAGCACTCTGGGGTATCAGCACTCTCCCAGTTTTGTAGCATCAATGAACTTGCAGAGGGTACACTCTGTCTCTTCCCCCAGGCTGAACATGACTGGATCCAGTCCTGATCCCTGGACAACATCATTAGCTACAGTCCCCAATCAGACTCTACACCACTGATCACCATCCTCTGAGCTGTGCTATTCAGACAGTTTTCAATTCACATCTCCACTCACCCAGCCCACACTTCCTGAGCTTATCTACAAGGTTGTATAAGATGTATAAGGTTATAGAAGCACCATGATGACAGTTCCACCTCATCCCTGCACCTACATAAACAGTTGGTTGAGATGCCTAAAATTTTCTGTGTGTTTTGTTTCCTAGACCTGACCAATACTGTGGGGCAATTGCCAGGCAATTGCTTCACTTTCAGGAACATCACAGTCTCTTCGCTGCTTTCCTACAGAACTGGATACTCAGAAAATACAAGATACATTTCCAATTTGCAAACTATTATTTAGAGACTGGTGTGATGATACATGCTTGAATGCCTCAGTGTCAGTTGAGACACACCAGAGTATCTGACAAATCCCTGAAGAGCTGGTATATATTTCACAAGACCTCTGTGAGACCCATTTGCTTCTAGAGGCTGCTGGATACTCTCAGTAGCTCAGACACCACTGGGATGTTCAAGCATGAGCAAATTAATTAAGCCCAGGGACACTAAATTTGGATTTCAGCCCTTTCAACTTAGACACTAGCCTGAAATGTTCAAACCATAAGATAAAATGCTGACAGAAATAGCTCTGTACTTCCTTCATAAATTTTCGGATGAAATGGGAAGAGGCACGAAAAGAGGTCAGGGATGGTGGAAACAAGTTGGCATTGCTTGAGTCCAGAGACAGACAGCACAGAATCTCTCACTTTGGGTAGAAATACACAGTGAATGACAAAACACAACATAACATGGCCCTCCTCCTGTGAAGCCTCTTGAGAAGAATAATGTGATCACATTTTTCTTATTATTACAAATAGATTGTTACACAGCCCTGACTTCTCTAACCTCCACAGAAGGATCAGAAGCATTACTCCACCAGGACAATAATAATACAGTGGTAAATTATATTAATTCTACACATAGTGTGAGAAATTGTGGATAACCAAAAAGGTTAATCCCTGTTTAATCTTCAGTTGCTGTGCTAGTATGGTATAAATCTAATGGTAAATGGGGTGGCAGGAGAGCAGAATAAAGTGCAGCATGTAAAAGTAGTCATCTGAAAGTTCACCTCTTACTTTCCTTTAGCACTATATTATTTCACAAAAGGTTAGTGAATTAATAATAATTGGAAAATAGATACTAAAAAGAATAGCATTTTTCTGCCCTTTCTGGTATGCTCACTTCGGATGCAAGAGCATAGGGGAAGATAGAAATACTGCTGCTGAACTGCACAAACCATTTGTTTTCAGTACAAGAGAAAGGCTCCTCAAGGGGTGGCTAAAATACTCAAAGGACGTTTTTTCTATACGTCCAAACAACCCTTAGGTTACTCTGTCCATAGCACTGCAACACCAGGCAAGGCAGATATTGAAAACAAGTATTTATTCTCTGCACGGTATTTTTTGTCTCTCCCTGCTGCTGATATTATTCTTATGACACCAGACACTGCATAATTTGACATTTCAAATGTATGGCACCGTCACAATGATACATGAGGAAATATTTACAGAGCCTGGCACAAGAAGCAAAATTAATACTGAAAAGCAAATGACTTGCTTAGATTGGCTGCCATTTCTCAGTTTGCAGGGTAAATATTCAGCTTAACAGTTAAACTTGGGAAGACAAATTATTGATAGCTTTCAAGCAATGACTGTAGGTATTTACTACCTACCTATTTAACTACCTGTTTTTTTCCAGTACAATGTTATTTTTTCTGCAGGCATGTCTGGCTATATGACCAAATGTGTCTAAAAATACACTTGAATTCATTATGTTCTTTAAGTAAAGAAATTACCTTAAAGATTTCAAGGAGAAAATGTTGCATAAACACAACTGAAGAAATAACCGATACTCAAGGGAAATTTTTTTAAAAAATGGAAAATTATTAAAGTAGTGCTCTCTGCCCAAAGTATTAGTTCTTCTTCTTTTAAATAATTTTAAAAACACCTTGTGAAAAGATAATCAAGAAATACACTGAATATTTCCACTAGGCTGCCTTGCCCCTCCACCCTCCCCGCTCCCTTGGGCAGCATTCATTCAAGACACATCCTCACGCTTGGTTTGCCTTAAGCTCAATCATCTTAAAAGAGTTTTTCTGAAGGTCAAAAAGAAACAAAAAGCATGTATCCACATTAAGGGAAGAGGAATAATATGAGCATGAGTGCCAAGAAAGAATCAAAGAGAAACCAATCATGTACTGGGTAGCAGAAGGAGGACAGAAAAAAAAAAAGCTTCACTCTCCAAATTCCAACACTCCAATCATTTCTCATAAATCAGCAGAATAGAATATGCAAAAATTATAAAACCACCAGTAATATGTCCAGTGATCTCATCACAGCAAACAATAGTGCATAGAATGTTCTGGTCTACATTTTCAAGTGAGTAGTTAAAATGGAGAGATGTATTGCCAGCTGTATTGCTGAGGACTAAGACCAAATGGGTCTTTCCAGATCACTATTTTAGGGTGACAAGAAAGAAGGTAGAATCATATAGCCTTGGGCACTGCTAGACTAACTTTCTGCAGACGATAATAGGTCTTTAATAACAGCTAGGATAAGATGTTTAGAAGGTTATCAGCCAAGATATTCCTAACGTAAGATCAAGTCTCCATATAACTGCAGCCTTCTGGATCTAAAATTCCACTCGTTTAAGGGTTTTAGTCTTTAGATTTGGTTGTAATAAGCTTTTGGTTCAGAAACTTTTGTTCATGAGTGATTCTGAATGCAGATTTGTGAAGGAGGTCAGAGAATATTCTGTTCCTATTTGTTTCATACTCAGTCCCAGATTAACAAAATCCTAATGTCATTTCTGGGCTAGTTCTTATTTATATTACCATTCACATTATTTAGTTTTTTTCTTAGCTGAAAAGACGAACTAAACAAACACTGGTATAAACAATTTTTGTCATTCTCTAAGTACTCAGATCTGTTATCAAACATCAAGCTGGGTTTTGAAATTTTAATGATAAAGAAAACAATCTTTCCTTTAAAACAGGTGTTTCAATCTCCTTTAGTAAGTTCTGTAAGGTTCTCATTTATAATTTTGGTAGCTGCTAAAGCTGCTAAAGCTGCTTATTAACTGACCAATTCATTGTACAATCACAATTATATAATTTATTTCTAAAGTGGAACCTAGAAGCAGAGTAAATTTCAGCACCAAATTCCTATTAAGCCCTGACCCTGAAAATGAAACCACATGGAAAAAGAATGGGTTTAGATGAAGAAGAAAAAAAGATAAAATCAGCTGTTCGGAGAGGAACAAAGCTACTTCACCTGGTCCTGTGTTGAGGGGTCTTTTGTGAAGACTCTACATAGAGCATTTTTCTTCCAGTAAAAGGAATGATCAATAAATATCAATTTGTTTTAAGAGAAATTCTCTGTCTATAAGCAATTTCTCACCAAGTTGACAACCCCTTTCTCATAGAGTCCCAAAGCAGAGCTATTAGACTGCATTTTGGCGAGAGCTGTGTCCTTCAGAAACACTTTCAAAGTCAAGTGATGCCTCACCTACAAATGGCATCCAGGACTGGCATTGGAGGGATTTAAGTTGGTAATAAAGGCTCATATGGCCAGTTATATCCTGCAGCTTGGATGGCTCCCATGAGTTCCTGCCCCAGGCCTTTACTGAGATGACGCATCAAGGCCTTATCTGTTCTCTTCTCAATTCAGATGACTTCCACATCAGCTTGACAGCAGGTAAGACTCCAGCTTAGTCCTCGAGACTGACATGTCTTTTGAGATAATCAAGATGAGCAGATGAATAAGTGTAATATATTACACTTATTTTTGGCAGGTTGACAGTATTTGGCACTGAAAAACAGAAGTGTTGAGGGAGGGAAAAATAAGGCCTGATTCCCTTTGCTTTTAAAACCCTGTGATGTCTTGTAGGACCTCACTGGGGACAACGATTAATTAGACTGAAAAGACTTTCCCAGATAAATAAGATTAATAAGCAATAATGCCAATTGTGCAACTGTCTGGGCCAAATAGTGAGACTGAAACAATAGCACTAAGCTTTACACTATTGTACAAGAAAGCACTTTATAAATGCTGTCACTGGATGTGCGACACAGTCCACGTTGCAGTCCTGTGCAGAGACAAGCAGAACAGTGCCAGCCACATTGCCCAACAGCAAAGTCAATCACAGACATACACCACTAAGAACTACGTTGGAGAGTGCTGGAAGTACAGAGAAAGAGATTGAAAAAAGGAATCCTCCCAAGACAGGGAGAGGGTAAGATTAGGAGATAGGGAGAACATGGGCCAAAATAGTGTTTGATGGTTTAACAAATGCTAAAAAAATTTGTCAGAACTCAAAGGTATGTTTTTTGATAAAAAATTGCCTGGTGTAAGTGAACGGATTGTATTCTGCTGTGGGATAAATCAACTCATATGGACATGGAAAGCAAAACCAGCAGTCAGCGACAGAAGAAATTAGCTCTGT
Source organism: Cisticola juncidis (assembly GCA_013400215.1). NCBI lineage: Eukaryota > Metazoa > Chordata > Aves > Passeriformes > Cisticolidae > Cisticola > Cisticola juncidis. The sequence goes on along the minus strand of VXBR01007128.1, from coordinate 1,437,573 downwards.
GTACATTGAAAGGAATCCAAAGCTGTTAGGAGAGAAGTTATGTGCTTCCATTTTGAAATAAGAAGGGAAAACTCTGTAGCTTCCAAAGTAATATTGAGGGCCTGATGTCTTTTACAATCAATCACTTCTTTAAAACAATGCAAAATAACTGCCTAAGTGAATATGATAAAACTGTGAAATCAGACAAAACCGTGCACTTGGAATTGTAACAATTAATAGCTTGCATGATAATCTGAAAGAATAATAAACTCTTTAACACCAGACATCAAGTAAGACTGATTTGTTCAGCATAACTTGCTTGATACTGTTAAATCCAAGCTGCATGGAAAAGACAGATTTATGTATTCTCTCAAATGAAAGATGTCAGAAAGTATTGGGTAAAAGAAGCTATATTCAGTCTTGCAGGAAGATGATTCACCATCCACCCCTTGTAGTCACTGAAGTCAGACACATTCATTACCCATTATGCTGAGGATTTTTATTTTTCTCCTTTCAGTGAATAAGTGCTGAATTACCCATATCACTGAGCCGTCTCACTAAATGTGGTGGCTGCTGCTCACAAAAATAATCATGAAAAGTTTATCTGTGAGGAACTCCAGACATTTAATTATATGGAAGCTGCCCTTGTTAATAACAGAAATTTATATTCCATTCTGAAAGAGGTGTACACAAATTCTAAAAATCACTAGATTTTTAATCAATACTACATGCAAGTATAAATGCTCTGTGAATACTTGTGGCTTAAGTCTCTTCCTTTCAATAAGAAGCATTTAGCAATCTTCAGAGACAGGGTTGATAAAAATGTGAAAAGAAATCACCAGTGAGGATTTATAATCTTCAAAATTCTAAGGGTCCCCTGTTCCATATGGATTGGATTTTGAATTGATAGCCAGAAGCCATTTCAAACATCAAATTTACTATTTTGATATAAAATTTCATTTCACTTTTTATCTAGCTTCACATTATTTTTAACTTTCTCCTTTTAATCAATTTACTAGACAATAAGTAAATGCAACCATTAGGCTGGATTTTTACCAGTCTAGATCTTCCAATCTACCTTGATACTACCTATGTATTAATGTGTTCCTGTAATTAAATCTACTTAAAATAATACTAATCATTTAAAATGTTCTGCTGCTGTCACCTAAATGTATGCTCTACTGTGCCACACAAAGATCTGCTCATTAATGTATCTGTGGAGCTTGTGAATAAATCAATTTATATCAAGAAGGTTTTTATTGAGAATAAACAAATCACACAGGTGTTATAGAAGTGTATGGAAGAATCTTCCAAGCTACTCTACATAAGTTTTTTCATGTATTTTATTCACAGTTTACACATGGAGTTAATTGCTTTGTTGTTTGCAGAAACAGGTTCAGTCACTCTATTAAAAGTAATGGAATAAGATCTAGTTACTGGCCCAAATTTGTCCCATTTAGTTTTTTCCCTTGTTGGATGTGCTGTTGACTACCTTTTTTTTTCCAGCAAAAAAATTTATTAATCATGTGCAATTAAGCTCCGATAAAGCAAGACAAGAAAGATAGACATCAATTCAAAGCTTTTTCAATCATCCTTCACATTTTTGGACAATTATTTTAAATGTTTAAGTGGCTTTTATTCTTTTCCTCTTAAAACTACAGCTTTATACACTGGTCCAAAGATGATGGGGTCCCTGACCAGGAATTGGCTGAGGCAGAGCTCAATGGTACCTCTCCAACCAAGCTCAAGCAATGATGGAATCAGTTTAACTACTGTACAAGAAAGAAGTAGTTCACATTTTCCTAAAATTTTAATATAGCTGATTAATGCCAATAAGCTGTCATGTATTCAGTGTTTTCAAAAGCATCAAAAAAGTAAGCCCAAATAATTAATCCATTTGCTTGGCAACTGGAATAAGGATAGGCCAGAGAGGTAGATCAGATCATCATAAAGCAAATCTCAGTCCAGGCTCAGTCCTGAGCATGCTGCAAATTAAGCTGTTTGCTTTGCCCTTCAGACATTCTTAAGCCATGTACCAGAAATGCAGATTTCAGTCATTTATCAGTCTCTTGCATCAAACTTCATCAATTGAACTTCAACAATTCAAAAAAAAATCAGTCTTATTTCCACTCAGTCAGATTTTGTCATCCTTTATGTCAGGCAAACTGCTTGCCCAGTAAAGGACTCCACATACGCAGCATCCTCCTCCTCACAACTCGTGTAGGGTCTGAAGACAAAAAAAAACATTAACAGTTAAGCTATGAATATAATGTCTCAGTTTTCAACTCACTGCTGCAATAAATACATAACAACAACTGCTATAGCTAAATGTACTACTAAAAAAAAAAAAATAGAAAGAAGGAAAAAAAACCTAAGAAACTGACCTTGATTTTAAAGCTTCTCATCTTGTACTGTTCTGCTGAATAATGATCTTGCAAACTTTCAGAACACAGGCTTGGATTAAGATTCCCAGAATTGTTCTGCAGATATGAAAGAAAACTGACTTCTATGCAACTGCCTTTGGTTTTTGGAAGTGAGGTGCTTGTACACAGCATGCTGCCTCTGCCAAACCCAGCTGCAACCAAGTTTACAGAGGAAAAATGCTACGCAGGAATTTCAGACAATTACAAGTGAGTAGAAGTTTTAATTCTGAACATATTGAAAAACCTGAAGTAGATAAAATTACCTATACAAATGTCAAGACTGAAGAAATTATTCAAATCAAAATGCATTAAGTATAACTAGAAGTTTAGGCGGAATAAATGTACTGTGTAAATGTACTCACTTTCCTATCTATTTTTCCTGCCTTCAAGAGACCTGATTACAGATCTGATCTAGTAACATCATTTTTCTCAAATTTTTCCAAAATCAGCTCTAGATTTTCTCAAAAAAAAAAAGTTTAAAAAGGGTCTGTTTGGTGGCTGAAGCCAAACAGAACCAAATCCTGTAAGAGCACACCTCTGGTCCATACAATCACTTCAAGAGATATCTTGCAGGTGCATGATGACATAGCCACTGCAACTTAGCATCCTGAAAATATCTCTCTGCCACAGCCAGGGTACACAAAACTCAGGAAGTCTAAAGAATTTGGTTCAACAAGTCAGACGTGGTTCGTCAGGACATTTCAAATCATTGATTATTCTCGTTCCTAAAACAAATTTTGAGTTTAATCAAGCTTCTGAGGAAAATACACTCTCTTTCAACTAATGAACTTAAGGAAACATTAATCTGCAAAAAATTACTAAGAAAAGCCCTGTTTACCTCTTCTTTTTCTTTTATCCCATGGTGTTGTGAATAAAAGTGTTTCTAACTGACTCAGTCTCAAGATAAATTCAATACTTCAACAATACTCCTCAGAAATTAGCTGTGGTGACAAAACCAGTACACATTGCATGAATTAAAATATACTGAGGTTTCTGACTAGAAAGGAAACATTTTAAGGGCTCCATTGAATCACATGCACCTTCACTGGAAAATAAGAAAAAAATACTCTCTGTGAACTGCTGCTATCTACTGGAAATTAAATAGAAAGGCATTTGGTTTATATATGTCTAGAATAAGAGTCAAACCAAGAAAAATAAAGCAGCATACTCCCTACAATACTACCCATAATATGTGCCTTGCTGACTTGAACTAATAAGAAAATAGTTTTAGTTACTCATGCAATTGCTTCAGCTAAGTTCATAGACTGATTTGTCTGAACTCCTAGGCTTTGTAGGATTTTTGAGTATTTTTTTTAAATGCTCTCATCTGGTTTATTCCCACATACCACCTCTCATCACTTCAGTAAACAAGCTATTATTTATACTAGGTAGTACAGTTCTTCAGACTAGGAATAGGCCTTTTCTTTTACAATACCCTGAACATCAAATGTTCCAGCCCATGGCTGAGGTGACACTTCAAATACCAAAAGATGCACCTCGCAAACTCCAGCTGTCACAAAGACCAGCATCAAGTTCAAGGTTATCATTGAGGCTTCTTCTCTGGAGTCAATGGAGAAAGACACCTTCAGAGCATGATTCATCTCTTCTGTTCCAGGAGAGATAAAGCATTCACTGGAAGTGCCTGCCTCTCTCCTTCTGAGGAGACCAACCAGTCCAGAACTGATAGCTAACCCTCCAACACCTCCAGTTAAATGAGATGACTCCCACCCTGACTGCCTGAGCCTGTACTTAATTACCAAGGTGAAAACAGGGCATACTCCAGGATTTTGATTGCTGATCAGGGATCCTCCAGGACTTTGTTTGGCTTTCCTTTCTGCAGAAATCAGAGCAATGAAATGAAAGGAGGAAGCAACCTGGTGCGCTCCAGGGTCACAGCCTGAGCAAGAGCCAGGATGCAGTCTCTGACAGCCCTCAGTAAGATTAACAATGGCAGCTTACAGCTGTACAACCCTCCTCTGCTGGAGGTGTGCCTGCTCAGCGTGGTGCAGTGCTGCAGAGAGAGCCCCCAGGCTCCTCAGGACAGGCCAGTCCAGAAGCAAAGCAGCCACCTTGACCCAGCCCTGTGTACCAGCCTTTCATCACAGCTAATGAGCTACTCTAATTCAGCACACTACCCTTGTTATACAGGCTCTACACAGTTCAAAGACAGCTTGGTTATATCTTCATTTTAGGTTTAGCCAGAATGCCTGGGAGCTCACACAGATTTAACTCACTTATACTTTTAAAGGTGCCTCTGCAACTAAAGGATTGGAAACACATTTTCCCCACATGAAAATTTATTTTCTGGAGCATAGTTCAGGCTCAGGGAAGATAAGAGAGGAGACCAGTACAAGGACAAGCCCTGAACTACAGGGCTAGAGACAGTCTACCAAAACACAAGAAAAAGATATTTCCATATTCAGGAAGCTCCACGACTCCAAGGTCAACCTATTCCCAATGCTTATAGGCTCAGATAAGCTTCTAAAGCAGAAGTGGAAAACAAGTGTCTCTTTCTATGCCTTCAAAAATTTTGAATGCTAAAAATTTCAATCACATGTTACAGCCAGTTATTGTGCAAAAGTTTTTCCTTTTTAATCTATGTTTCATTGAAGAGATTTGGAGAGGACGGTTCCTTTGCAATCTCCAGCAATGACAGAGCTGCCTCTGGGAAGAGCTCCACACTTAGGTCTAGGACATCTGAGGCGTGGGCTGGGAGTCAACAGCACCAGTCCCACCCTGCACAGCTTGATTTCTCCCAAAAACTGGTATAAATAGTAAAATTACCAAGGGCCTCATCTGACAGTCAGTGAATTCAGGGCATAGTGATGGTGTATACGCTGTATGTCTTTCCCACACATCATCTCTTCCTTTTGTTGGGTTTAGCCTGCATGTTTTTGGGAAAGAAAGCTTCTGGCTTACAATACACTGAAAGTCAACAGTGCAATTACATTTTTTGCTGGTTTTGGCAATTTCTTCACAGTGTGGGGCTATGTTAACAGTGTTGATAATTCAGGGACGTTTTTATTATTGCTGATCAATGCCAAGGCTTTTTGTGCCTCTCCCATTGTCCTAGCAGTGAGCAGGCTGGGTGTGCATGAGGAGCTGGGAGGGGAAATAAATAGCCAGACAGCTGACTCCAACTGAACAAAGGCATATCTGATACCCTATGACATCATGCTCAGCATAAAAAAGCTGGGGGAAAGAAGAAGTGGTGGGGGGACATTCAGAGTTATAGTGCTTGCCTTCCCAAGTCACCGCTATGTGCCATGGAGCTCTGCTTTCCTGAACACCTGTCCACCTATTGGAAGTGGTGAATTAATTCCTTGGTTTGCCTTTCTTGGGTGTACAGCTTTTACTTTACCTGTTACATTGTCTTTATCTCATCCCACAGGTTTTCTCAAAAAAAACCCTGTACCTTTTTGATTTCCTCCCTCACCCCACCAGGGGTGAGTTAGCCAAGAGCCTGTGTGGAGATTTATTGCTGTCTGGGGTTAAACCATGACATTTTCAGGGTATTCATGAGCAGACAGCAAAATGACATGGAACTTAACTTTGCTATATATATTTTTTCTCAGTTCCTGAGTGCAAGGAGCAGCTTACAAATCTACAGCATGTAAGGCCAAATGCTCTACTTCCACAATCATGTTAATGTGTGATGGTTCTGGCTTCCTTTCTCTCTGCCAAGGTCAGGATTAATACACAGGAAAAGTAGGTGTTGTGTCAGGACTTGGATGTTTATTATTTCTTATCTATTTACAGACTCACAAGGCATGAGCTCTAACTAGCAAGTTAGAGAAATGAGGTAAAATGGAGTACCTCTGACTCTTTCCAAAGTTATTTAGGCACTAATTACCCAATAATGAGATGACACCTATATTATTTATATTTCTGACCCAATACTGACCACTCAAGGCCCACAATGTGGATCTTTTTCACCCAATTACAGAAAACCAGCCAAACCTGTCGGAGTCTAGAACATCCCTCTGGCCACCCTGGAGAGTTTGGAGACCGGACAGGAGGGTCTGGGATCTGTACAAGGGGGTCAGCCAGCCTCACACAGAGCCTAGGAGGACACTGCCTCTGATCCCTGTCCATGGGAGTGAATGCCCACATTGTATGAAGAATCATAAGCTGAGAGAATTCAAAGTAAGTAGTATTTAGTTTATCGTAGAATGTAAATGTAGAATCTAGGATTTTTAGTATATGGGGTTGAAGAGACAAGATGGAGGAATTGGGGAGTGGCCCCTGTGCTCCTTGTTCTTGCTCTCGTCCCCCATCTTTTGCTGAGTTGGATTTTAGAGATTGGTTTAGAGTAGAAATGACATGTTAGCATAGGTAGTAGACAAAGTACTTTTTGTACAGTGGTTGGGTCACAGGTACCGTACATAAGGTGCGGGGATCTCTGATCCGCCCCAATCTGCCGCGTGTCCTGCTCAGCTGGGGATACCTCACAGAGCTGAGAAAGAACTAAGATAATGTACCCTGCCAGGGAGACCTGGCAGAGCTGAGAAAGAACTGAGAGATAATGAAGAATAAACAACCTTGGAAACATGCACTGGCAGACTCAGCTTGTCGTCTCTACCTCTGGTGTGAAACACTTAGGGCTAGAAAAGACGAAAAATCTTATTACCTCAGGGAACAGCAACCCCAAGGAGAATCTCAGGGAACAACCCTGAGACAAACCCATGAAGAAAAAAGAAGGTGAAGAAGAAGGAAGAAGAAGGTGAAGAAGAAGGACTTAGACAATGTCCAAAATCCTCCATCTTATCCCACAGACATTAAAATATACTAAACCCCAAATTCTCAGTTTCCGGAATTCCAACATTCATGGTGTGCAGAAATGAGTTGTACATTCCTCCTTCTCATAATTCCCCAGGTAAAGGGTGCTCTCAGAAGAAGACTCTCAGCATTACCTTTACAAAAAGTTCTAAAAACAGATATTTCCTGGAATACAATATTTCCTGGAAGTCTCCAGCTAGTATAGAAGATATTGCAAACTCATAAAACACTCAGCTTCAACCTCCATATTGCCCCACTACCAATAATGGCAGCTGAGCAATCCTCCTTTTTTCCTTTTCCACACAGCAGAAGTGAATCCATACCAGAAAGATTCCTTCATTTGTCCATTAGGAACAATAAAATTTGCTAGAGGTAGATATGGGCTTTTGATGGTTCACTGTAGTTATATCTGTGCAATAAAACTACCTACCCTTGAAATCTGTATTCTAAAGATTATTTGGTATGATATGAAAAAGAACCAGTATTGTTCCATGGGTTTCTGAGCACAGTAATTCCACAATATATTCTGAAAGCTTCCATTTTCACCATGACCATAAACATACCAGACCACTCACTGACATCCACTACTGAATATGCATAATTTTTTAACAAAGTTTACCTTGCTGAAGCCTGATACACTATGTCAATGAAATTCAAGTGCAGCTTATTTAGGACCTGAAAGAAAAGGTTTTGAGGTATATCAGCATGCTCTGACTCTCAGCATGAACAAAACTCAGTCACTGAATAGAGTAGCCCTGTCTGCTAATACAGTTTGGGAAATGAATGTCAGGCATGCTTTTATGTACTCTCAAAACTGCACCAAGTTGTCCAAAGGGACAACATACCCTTTCACATACCCACTCATCTAGAATTAAACACTTTCACCGTGGTATATGAGACTGGGGAAAAAAAAACAAGAAATTAATTCCAACTCTGAGAGGAACTTTTTTGTTGTTGTTTTTAATGTACAGATTTGCGCATCACTCTCTCTGTCTTGTTTAAAATGTCTGATGGAAATTGGCTTCAGAGTTGATGACAGATCTTGATCTCATGTGACATAAGGAGACAACAGCTTGAGCTACAAATGAAAGTGCAATTAGAGTTAGTTATATCATGCTTTAAGTTTTAGTCACCCCACAGTATCAATCACATATAGTTTATACTGGAAAATAAATACTAAGGAACATGGGTTAAAAATTATGTAACTGAAAAGAAGTAAAAGGAAGCACCAGTGCCTTTTTTAGCTGTTTGGGGTGGGGGGTTGATTCCTCAAGGGAAAGATAAATGTAGGTGTTTACTGTCTTCCACAAGGATGCCTTTCTCCACACACAAAGTTGGTCCAAATAAGATTCAACATACACAGTCCCTAAAGGAAAGACTGACCTGCACCAACAATAACTCAGATTTTTTAAAGTACAAATAAGATATCTTGAGAAGGGATATACAGTTTGTTATAGTTTCTTCTCTAAATAACCAAATAACTAAATATTGGCAGGTTTTTATTTTTAATTCTTTTGCTGTTTGGATAGTTCTAATCCTCACTATTCTCACATGGTTCCTACTAATCACATATTGAGGAAAAACATGTGTTTGTCAATTCATATTTCCTACAGAATAATATGAATGCTAGCACCTCAAAGTGCAGGAGAAATGCCTAAGAGCAAACATTTTGTTTATACAAAACTTGGTTAAAACTAAACATAATGCAGCTGCCCATAGGTGATGAGACAGCTAAAACAATCTCCATCTCCCTTCTGAATCCTGGGAGCAGAAGAGGATTCAAAATGAAAAATTAGTTTCTGACTTTAAAATGAAATTATGTGAACCATCCAGACACAGTGTAAATGCCACTGAATGTAAAGCCAAACAGATAATCTTCTCCCCAGGGAAGAAAAAAAAAGTTTTAAATTAATGTTCAAGCATGGAAATAAATAAGTAAAATTACAGTCAAACCTCTGTTCCACCAACGCAAATCATAAGCAACCCAATTCTGCAAAGAAACAAGTGTTCTCCTTTCCCACTGATGGCAAACAAAGTAAATTTTTTCCAGGACTGTAACTCAGGTCATTTTTGTACCATGTTCACAGTCTGCATTGACTGACAAAGAGATCAGACCAAACCCGACTCCCTGCTGGGCTGATTGGCTTACAATTAGTTTAGCAAGAGAGAAACAGGGAAAAACTCACTGTCTCAATTTCTCAGTAGTTTCTGACAGTACCTGCTGACTCCTCCTTTGCAGACAGTGGGACAAAGTCATTCCCAATTTAATGGGATTGCAGAGTAGTTTCACATGCAACCCTGGTAGAATCATGATGAAATCAAAGAAACAGACCATAACTGAATCCTTCAGTGTGATAAATAGAAACCTCAGCCCAACCTCCAGACACTTGTGGCAGCAGAACTGATGTAGGTTGAGAGCACCAGGAGCACCTGAAGAGTGAAGCTGATGTGTGAAAATGTTTGTGCAGACATGGAGAGAAGTCCTTTCTCCAAAGAGAGCACAAGACAAAACAAAATGTTCTCGCTGTGTGGTGATTATCCAAGTGGCCTTGTACTAAACACCCTTCACAACCATTTACACCACTCAAGCCTTCAGAAGTCTCCTTGCAAGTGCCCCTGTACAGGGTACAAGCACAGGCACACTCTCAGGGTGCTTCTTACCTTGAATAACCTTCAGTCCATAATCCTGGTTTAAGAAAGGATTTAATGGCATATATTTATGCAAAGCTGGAAACACATACTTAAACTTCTGATATACGGCATCTAAGTTATGTTTAAACACTGCAAAATACTTCTAGAAGAAGAATGGGAGAAGGGATGACCTATCAACACCCCTCCTTCCTTTTAACAGACAGGAAGGAGGCTCAGGACCAGCCAAGATGTCTGTGGCAGAGTTTGGTACTAACACTAGTCTTACTGTTAGTAAGTTTAATAATTTTAACATCAAAACACTTTATTTATTACAAGAGTAATTTTAGCATGCAACTGGATGGAAAAGTAGGCAATAAGGTGAAATGCAATACTCTAACAATAAGGAAGCATGCCTCCATCACTGAAAAAATGTGAATGCTAATGTAAATGTTTTACTATAAAATACCCATTTTATAATGTTTATAATGTTATAATCAGGTAGAAAAAACCTATCAACAGACCAAGATTGTAAGAATTCAAAATCACCATTAGGGTCTGGAAAATATTGCTAAAATATTAGTATTTTGAAAATTTCTGAATTTTATAAAACATTTGTACTATTGTGTGTCAAGAAAGTGAAATATTCTTATCCATGTAGTATCTCAGGTAAACAGAGGACCACATCAAAGCAAATAACTGACAAAACCTTCCAAGATCATAAATTAGTCCACAGACATACTTTTATTATTTTTCATTCTTTGTAACATGGTAGTCAGGTTTTTGATTTTCAAATATATTGCTTCAGAACCTGACTCCCTTCTTTCACTTCAAGAAAAATGGATGAGGATGGTTCAACAAAAATTCCTTTGCATTTGTAAAACATATCTTCTCTTTCAGCTAGAAGCCATAAAAGGACATTTTCCACAAAGGAAATTTTGCCGCAAAAATGTAATTCTGGCTCAGTTATTTTAATTTCACTTCTCACCTGCTTGACTAATTCAAATTACAAAACTGTCAAAACTGAGTCTTGTTAACTGAGCTGCAGCTTAGTTAGTTCAAAGGTAGCTGGGAACAAGAGGTATCTCTCAGGACATGCCCAAAGAAGAGGAGAAACCTTCACATTTGTTGGGGAAAGTCAGACTATAAAAGTTTTAGAGAGAATTAAACCAGGCAGGAATAATGTTCCATTTTGTCAGATACATTCAACAATTTAAAACTGAATGGCAGAGTTGCAAGCTCAGGATTTCTCCCTTGCAGCCTGCCAAGCAAGTCAGACCTTCAGCCCTTTCTTTTCACTTCAGTCTCCTTAATGAATGGCAACACAACACAAAATCCCTGATTCAGTTCTGAACCTATTTACAATCCATCAGACCAAGAAAGAGAGTAGATCCTGAGTTTTTTGCTAATAAGCAAAACTCAAAATAAGCCCATCCTTATCATTAATAGACATTAGCAGAGAGGCATCCTTTTCCCAAGGTAAATACAACTGATGAAGTTGCAATGAACTTCTACATAATATATAAACAAGTCTAAACATCTTTGCTGACATTCATATCAAAACTTCCAACTTTTAAAATCACAAGGTATCATTCATTTTTACCTCCAAAGAGTAGGCAGATGCCTAACACAAAATTCACTTACTTTGAAGACACAGGTTAGAGGCCTTACTCAGGTAAGGGGATGTACTAGCAAGCGAGGTGAAAACAACGTTAAGCTTAACCTAATTTCTAACAAAACTTTATCACATGCAAAGATTTCCAGAATGAAGCATTTGTACTTTTGTGTTGAAAGCATGTCTTAGATTTGTTTGCCATGTCAGAGATCAGATGAAGAACGACCTCAAAAATAGCCAAATAGCACATTATGTTGTGTTGACCTCAGAAAAAAGAGATAATTATGCTTAAGTCTTTGCTTCAGGCCAAGGAAAGCAGAGATTCAGACTTTTATTTACCATGATATACTTTTAGTGTCCTAAATACCAGAATACATTCTGTTCCATTATACCAGATTTTCACTTTGCATTCATTATTTTCTAGCAAATTTCAAAGTATCTAAAGTTTTCCCTAGTTCAACCAAGACCAATAAAAAAGATTTATTTCAGATGGTGTTCTGTGCACTCAGAACCTTTGCAAACCCAACTCATAGCTCACTGTACCACACTTGTACAGATTTGTGCCCAATTCCTCAAGGTCTGATTAAACAATGATCTCTAAAACGCTTTTGGACAGACCTCAGAGCCGCTTACATTTATTATTTTGTACCACAAGCAACTATTCTACTATCCAGCACTAATTTAAAATCAATTGCACAGCACCACAGCCAGCTAGTTATCTAAATATACCTGAGGCAGGTAAGGAGTGAAGAAGGAAGGAATTCATCACCAATTTAGATGGATATCAAAAAAAGATATGATCAGCAAGGGACTGCATGAACATATAAGAATGTGGACCCATTTTGTGAGTTAATTCTCTTGTACTTATCACAACTTTCAATCAGTTCTTTTTCTCATACTGATTAACTGGGTGGAGAACAAGACAAAACCTTTTAAGTAGTATAAGTCTGGGCCCAGAGCTCATGTGTTAGTCCATAAAAATCAGTGATTTTTGGGGGGTTTTTTTATTGTTCTTGACATAATTATTCCAATGACAGACTCTAGCCAACACCCAGACCACCTGGTAAATTTTGTCTTGGCTAGGGTCTAGGTGTGGATTTCACTGGTGAAACTCTCCACATGGATTTTTCTCACCATCCTCCAGCCCGTGAGAGCAGCCCCAGCAACAGGGCAGGTCCCAGGCACAGGACAGCAGATTGCAAGCAGACCCAGACTGGCACACAGCTTTACACAGAGCAGGACCTGGCAAGAGCAGCCAGCAAGTCACCAAGAATGGACTAAGGAACACCAAATTAAAAAGGAGGATTCAGAGTGACCAAAAAATGCGGTGGAAACTGTGATGCCATTCTCAAGCCAGGCACTCTGAGGATGTGCTGAGAGATGTTGTGTAACAGACCAGGAACCTTGAATAATCCCGACAACTCTTTGGGGATATGATGTATTTACTAGATAATAAGAGTAGCTCAAGAGCAGTGGGAGAAATATGCTAAAGGAATATTCCTCGTGATCAAGAGCAAGCCAATGGAAACAATAGGGAGAGGGATGTGGCTTCTTTTCTTTTATTTTAACTTCCTCTCCTGAGAATTTTATTGGATCTTAGAAGAATATGGATATTTATTTTCCTTATTTGATAGATGTAAAGATAGGTGGAGTTAGAAATTCTTCTTATATGCTGGGATTTCAATTCTGTGCCACACATGAATGTAGAAAGCCAAGTAAAAATTAATTACTTTGGGACATATACTGTCAGTCAAAGTCTCAAATCCACTCCATTTGTACAGTAGATTGGTTTTGTTGCTTCTTTCAATTTAAGGGCAATAAAAAAGTTTTCTTTTAGAATGAATAACATGCAAAGCTTTGGAGCTCTGCATCCAAACAAGGCTTTAGCAGTGAAAGCATACATTAATCTTTTATTATTGCTATTATTACTATCACTGTTACTGTTACGTGATTTTCTTTCCCAAAGCTTTGTTACTTGAGTGAGTTCTACCCTTATCTATCACTGGAATAATTTATCAGTCCCATAATCATGGGAAGAGGAGAGGCTTTTCTTTTCTACTTCCTTGAATGTTTTCTGCTCCAAGATAAAATATAACACCTGCTGTTTTCTATCAAATACTTATGAATAGAAAAAAATAACACTATATTTGATATTGCATCTTTTTTGTAATGTCACTCAGTTATACTTTTCCATGGAATATACACACAATTAAGCACACACACAAGAGAACCAAAACTAAAAATAAGGATCAATCCAAGTCTGATTTTCTAAGCAAAAAGTAGTAAATGTAGAAATAGGTCATTTTACAGAGCCTCCTGGCCCTACAGATCTGCAGACAGGCTTCTGATGGGTGCTGGGAGCTCTGCTGGGAGTTACAGGCAGAGGCAGGGATTGCTGGTGTAATGCAATGCCCAACCCACAGTGGGGATCTCAGCCCTGCAGCACCTGCACATGAGCCAGCCTTTGGGCTAACACAGCCCCAGGAGTGCTCACTGACTGGGATGTTCGCCTCCCTGCATGTGTTAATGGTGGATTTGAGGCTCTTGGAGGTCTTCCCAACCTTAACAATTCTGTGATTCTATAATAACACAATGTCCATACCCCTTTGTAGCACGAAGAAACAATTTAACAGACACTCAAGCAAACTAGAAAGGCCAGAGTGATTTAGGGGCAGACGAATAATTTTGTCACATTCTGCATCCTATTTTGTCAGAGGAAACATGCTGGACCCTGCTGAGGATGCAAGCCTGTGCCTCTGCATGCATCCTCTTTTCTTCAACATGCACAGACACACTCTGGTCCCCTACAAACATTTGCTGGCACTAAGAGTCCTTGTGCCTCACGTACCAGAGCCCCAGAGTCCTTGCCCAGATGTATGTATTCCAGAGAAACTGCAATTTTGCAGAGAATGCTGAAAGCATCCCATAATTTTCCTGTTACAAACTGTACCCTCAGCAAGAGCACTTTGATAGCAGAGATCAGCACAACACCAGCACATCCATACCAGCACTATGTCTGGCCTAAAGTCCTGCACCTTGACTCCTCTTTCGTCTTCAGCTTTCACCTGTCTGAATGACCACATTTCACTTTCTCTTACAGCCTTTTCCTTCAGCCTTGATCATCAATTTCCCTGCTGCACAAAGGATGCTGAGGCAGGGTAATGTGCAAAAAGATTTATTAGCAGGATGCACTGCTGATGACACACATCAACTCTAATAGACAAAGTAATCTTGAGGGACAAAACAAAAACAAAAGCAGAGAAGGGCAGAGAAAAGGGAACAGAAAAGAAGAAAATGCAGAGAAGGGGAGAAAAAACTGGCCTCTCTGGAGGCCAGTCAGTAAGGGCAGCCATGGGGTCCCAGGTGAACCTCATCCTCTGGACAGTGTCTTCAGCGATGATGAAGGAGGAGGACTTTTCCCCTCATCCTAAATGTTTCACTGAAACACACTCAAATTCCCTATGGATTGTTGCTGCTTATGATGGTGTTAGCACAGACCAGAGTACACTAATATGATATAAACACTGTACATTGACTGATTTTTAAGCTTTTTTCCACTTATACTATTAGATAGTATTTATTGAGCATTTGGATAACAATTATCTACTTGTTGTACAAAGTCTGGTTTCTCTAATATACATGAAAGTCTATTCATATTTCAGTGATTGTAGTTATCTCACAGTCTTTCCTAATATATCTCTCAACTCCTACTGAGGTAGCAATACCAGAACTAGGCATCTGTCTGCAGATTAAAGCAGAACAGAGCTTTCTGATTTCCAAAGACCGTAACCAGAATTTGTACCATCCTATCCCTGAATTAAACTAGTAGGCTCACTACATTTGTGGTAATCAGAGGTAGGGCAGGTTTATACACGAAAACAGACTCCAAACCAGCAGGAGTATCTCAGCAAGGAGGCCAAGGACTAAATACACATGGTGAGTAAATTATCCTCTCATCTTCCAAACTGCTCCCTCTGGATGACATTAATGACATGCATTAGTTGTGTGCACCAGCACAGAAAAAAAATGAGGCATGTTTCTGAACGATTAATGATCACTTTATCGAGATGGAACAGGTGAACTACATAGAACTGCAGCAGCTAGACAAATAAACTAAATTGTCAAATAAATCATTTGTGAACTCCATTTTACTTCCAAGTTTTAGCTCTAATCTCTCCATTTGGATTCTGTCCTCAGCTTCCATTACAGCAAGGTAAACTGCCACGTTTGTGATATGTGCGGCCTTGCTGAGCCATGACCATGTTTCTCTGAATAAACACAGGATTCAATTACTAGCATTCAAAGGTTAATAGGAGAAAAAAAGAAGACAGAAATTTGCTCAGAAACTTCCAGAAAATGCACTGAATGTCAAAGACTGCAATCCAAGCAGTTACTTTCTAGCATAACACATGATTAGGTGACTAAATCCACCTCTCAGTATTATAGGCTGCTAAATGCACATCACTGACTGTGAAAGCGAAGATCTGGAGCAAGAAGAGACAAGGCAGACAAGCATAAGGACTCCAGTCCCTAAAAAAATTAAAAGTGATTTACTGGCATTGGCATGGGAGGGAAGAATACAGGCCCACTAACCTGCATTGGGATAGTGGGGCAGCCTGCATCCTGGGAACCATGACAGGCAGCGACAGGCAGCGACGGGCAGTGACGGGCAGCGACAGTGGAGCTTCCAAGAAGCCTGCTCATTCCACAGATGAAGGGAAACATGGGTCATTCATGGTGAAGTCCATTCCCTGGGAAGCATGCCCGTGCTTATCTGGTGATCCAGCCACGCAAAGCACATGCCACTCCCCAGGAACAAGGCCTGTAATCTCAGTTTCCCTTGATTCTTGTGTAAAAGGTGTTGATTTTCAGTGTTTCTTGACTCTTGTAGAAGATGGATTACAATTTCAACACCAGACTAGCAATTAGCACCACCCTGTCTGTCCTGTGGGTTTCCTGCATTTTCAGATAAAACAACCCAGTGCAAATGAATTGCAACACACACTAGGGATGCTCCATTCCCTAGGTTGCCAGTAGAGAGAGGAAGGAAGACTTCGCATTAAGAACACTAGATCCTCATTCATTGCTGATGGTTTTCTTATGCCAGTTTCAAGACATTTCCACTTTTAGAATACTCAAAATTCATTTCCAAAGTGATGATATTTTTAAAAATTATCTCCTGATTTTCTTCTAACAACCCAAACTAAACCCGATAAAGCAGTACTCTAGCAAATGAAAATGTTTAACAGCTAGTATCTTTTTTTTCATGAAGAATATATGAATCTCATTTGGAAAAAGTACAAAAACAGGACAAAAAAATAGGTCAGAAGAGTAATTTCAGTAAATTGGTAACAAAAAGTGTGTCTTTCAGCTCCCACAAAACCCCGTATACACAAAACCATTAGGTCACACACTGTGGCAATGGAATAATCTGCCCTTTCAGGTACCTATAAAAACTTGATTGAAAATTTTTGAACGTATAGGATGCTGTTAGTTCAGAAGACTACTTGTGTAACATCTTTTACAAAAAGCTGCTATTCATTAAAACAATAATATAGAGAATGGAGCAACAGATTTATATTCCAGGAGGCTGTAGTTGAAGTTACAGACAGGATTACACTAAATTTCGCCGTTACAAAAGTTTGGTATAAACCAGAAAGTATCACCCAGTTAGAAGCTTTTATAAAGTAGTCTTGAAAAAGAATAAACAGAAAACCATTTTCAGCAAGCCTCCAGGTCCTACTGAGATGTGCACTAACCCTGAATAATCAATCTACACATAGTCCTTGGCCAAATTGTGCTAGTGCTTAAAACTAACAGACCCTTGCTAAAACTGTGTGATTTAAATTGTCCTGGGTTATCTTAAACTTCTCATATGACCTCCTACTGCACAGCACCACAGGAGTGAATTGGTTTAAAGCACATGACATCCTCCAAGTACAAAGTTACTACCAGAGCCTTTTTTTCTGACCTAGAAACTGAGACTGCCTTTTTGTTACAGAACAGATGGTAGCAGGAAATCAGTACTAAAGCATGCATCTTACAATTGGCACTTAGCATTGTTTCTAGTTTTTAAATGTGGTTTTCCTCTAAATAAATGCAATTAAAGCATTGTGAGAATTGCATTTTTGTCTTCTCTTACGGATTTGCAGGTTAAATATCTCAATATACCAGCAAAATTACTCTTTCTTCTAAATCTCAGGCCCACAGATTCACTCTAGGGAACAGGAAGTCAAGCTGGGTTTTTTCCATCTTAAACATTACTACCAGAAATAAAGGCTTCACAAGACAAATTTAACTCTCAGTTGTGCTTCTGTAAATTCCCTACTTTTAAATCAAGCTTTTAGTTTTGAACACCACATCAGGTTAATTTAAATCTTAGATAGTTCTCAGGGCAAATATTTAGGTTTCGGAGTTGACTTTGGAGGGCTAGCGGAGCACTGCTGATCCAGGGGTTTGGGATCCTGATGCACATTGCCCTATGAAGGGTCTCTGCTAGTGGTCAGCTTCACCCTGCACTCTTGATCTCTGAGCATGACTTCTTGCAATGTCTGCTTGTTAGTCTTCAAAATCCTTTGGCCCTCAGACTGCTGACTCACACAGAATCACAGAATCATCTTGGAACAGACATTTGAGATCATCAAGTCCAAGTTAAGGAACCTAACACCACGTCAACTAGACCATGGCACTTAGAGCCACTTCCAGTCTTTTCTTAAGCACCTCCAGAAACGATGACTTCACCATCTCCCTGAGCAGCCCATTCCAATGCCCAGTCACTCCTTCCGTGAAAACCTTTTCCTAATGTCCAGCCCAAACTTCCCCAGGTGAAGCTTAAGTCCATTCCTTCTTATCCTATTGGTGGTAGCCAGGGAGGAGAAACTGACCCCCATAGGGTTACAACCTCCTTTCACACAGTTGTAGGGAGTGATAAGGTCTCCCCTGAGCCTCCTCTCCCCCCAGGCTGAAGACCCACAGCTCCCTCAGACACTTCTCACAGGGCTTGTGTTCTAGACACCTCACCAGCTTCATCATCCTTCTCTGGACATGCTACAGTACCTCAACATCCTTGCTAAATTTAGGAGCCCAGAAATGGAGACAAGACTCAAGGCGTGGGCTCACCGGTGCTGAGTATAGTGCAAGAGTTACTTCTCTGGTCCTGCTGGCCACACTGTTCCTGATCCAGGCCAGGATGCCATTGGCCTTCTGGCAGGGGACAGATGCTAAGCAAAAGCAGCCAAGCTTAGCTCTCCTTCCTAAGTGAACACTCTGCTCACGCTAAAAATTTACACAGTTCAGTTAGTAATCTCCTGCACTCCTCAGAGCTTGTGGAAAACTGCTTCAGAATTGACTTGGGTTCAATGAATTTGGCAAAGTCAGTCTGGGATTAACTGCAAGGTCTGGCCCACACTGGCAACACATTCTAATCATTGCACTGAGTTGCATAAAGAACAAAGTCATTTCATGGGCAAACAAGGGAAACTATTGCCAGACCTGTCAATCTGGGATATTTCATTAAAACTCATTTCTACTTTAGCCCTGTCTCCAAGTCTTTAGTAAACCCATTAGTTTTAGACCAGCTCTAAAACACCGCACCCCAAATTCCAGAAAGCCCAGAAATTCTGTGCCATAACATTTTACCTGTTTGTGAAATGCTTCCTAATAAAGCAGACGGTGTCTTGACTGAAGACACCCAGAGAAATCTGGCAGGTATTCTTACTAATTTGGATGCACAAAGCTCCACAGCAATATGGGTACATTTCTGAAAAAAGCTGATGGCAAGCCATGTTTATTTATTTGTTCGGGTCTACAGGTTCAAATTGCCTCAGCTAACTTATTTGGAACTAATGCTATTACAAATATTTGTAAATGTCAGAGATTATCCTCTTGGTTGATTTTGTATTACTTACTCTTCAGTGCTTTAAAAGGATACGGTGCTGTTCTATTTAAAATTACTTCCTCCAAGTATATGCAATGGCACCAAATTCAAGAGTTTCCTATTGTTTTCAAGTTTCTTGAATGTAAAAAATCAACAACCTGTTCCCAGAAAAAAACGATTCATTGTACTACCATTGCATTCACTTATAGAAAAAAAATGCAATAAGTAACTTTAGACTGCAGAACTGATAGTGTTAAGGTTCTTGTCTATCAGGGAACAGACAATTAAATATGCAATACACAGTATACACTAAAGATTTACTGCAGTTTAACCCCTCAACCCCAGAGTTATCAAAAGAGAATAATAAATATACCAGTAGCCTTTTCTAGGAGAAAGTCTTTTCTTTTGTTTTGAAAAGAAAAAAATGTCCTCACTACTTGTCTTGGGTTGTATTTTAGTTTTGTATTTTAGTTTTGTATTTTAGTTTCATCTGTTGAAAACGGTTGGGAGATATTTTTCTTTATCTCTTGAAACTCTCAGGGGGAAAGAGGGCAGATGCCTTCTGTTAATGGGACAACTGATAACACCAGATAAGGCAGTGCCTTATCTCTTTCATCAACCTGGTCTCCTGCTCTGGGGATATCTTCTGTTAATGGGCCATTAGGGCTCACCAATATCATGACACATTACATCATCCCATTGTGAGATGCACCACCCAGTGGGGAGGAGCCAACCATTCCCTACCCAGATAAAATGGGGACACAGGGACCCCAGAGGAGCCTGATTCACTGGATTCTCAGAAGAAGACTGGACCCTTTTCTTGAGGATCATCTCTACTCCAACAGAGCCACATTTGTCACTTTAGGAGGACTTACTTTGGGCTGCTTCCAACACCCTGAACAACAGGGTGTCAGGTTTGCATTCTGATTCTGTCAGTGGTCCTTTGTACTACTGCATTTTATTTTTACCTTTCTTGTTGCTTGTTCTTCTCTCTCTATTAAACTGTATTTCTGACCTGGAGTCTCACTGGTTTTGCTTTCAAACCAGTACACTATTTCATCTCAAAAAAACCCTTTTAGACAAATACTTAGAAAAGGAAAGATTATGAAAATTAATACAGAAATTACACAAAAAGTAGGTCAGGTAATAATACAATAAATCTTGTCATGACCAACACCTACCATCATATAATAGATACAGCTTCAGTGCATATTATGCTTCATTTTTATTTCTAAGTACTAGGTATATTATACTTTGTATGAAATATAAAGAAATAGGGACAAGAGCTGTCTAAAAACACAAAATCAAACCTTACTTTAAGTACTAAAAATTGCACAGTTCTTGTGTACTTACAATTAGTAGGACCCTTACTGCTTAGAGAATGGAGCTATATACAAGACATAACAATAGGAATTCATGTATTCAAAGTTTGTTCATTTTTCTGCTTTTCCCTACCTTTACATTCTCAAAAAACAGTAATAGTCAAGGATGCATATCACTGTAAATACTTGATAGCACACTAAAACACAACATTCCCATTTTAATCCTAAAATAATGTGAGCAATAATCTGAACAGCAGCCCATGCATTTTTCTGTCAGACTACTTAAAGAAAATCAGGTTTTACAAAAGCAAAAAGTGGCATGGGAACAAAGAAGCAAAGAAATTACTTTGAAAGAGCACATCCAGAAAAGTACTTCTATAATTTTCAATGGTCAAAAAATTGCATTAATGTTTGGATTTATCAGCTAAGGAACAATTTTGGTGATAACACTAGATCCATTCTTGAAATAGGAGTCTTACTGTTTGGAAAGGTGAAATGAGGTAACAAACTGAGCAAATCAGGGAAAGTAACTTTCAAATTATATATTTGCCAAGATCATTGAGTTGTCTATATTGAGCAAAACAACCTACTAAAGCAGCCTCATTGTAACATATACTTCTTCCTAACAAGACACAGCTTATGCAAATCTTAGGCTGACATACTTTATTGTGTTAAGGATGCCACTACACAGTCCATGGTAATTCCATATCTATAAAATTTTTCCATTTGAAAATTCTGTTTTCATTGGAAACACTCCTAATCTAGATAACCAGATGTTAAAAACAGTTATTTGTGAATACAGTTAACTCCATTCTAAAATACAGATTATATTATGATAGCAAAAGCATTCTTTTCCTTGTAAAATACATATATTCCTTGGAAGACGTGAGGGGTTTACCAGAAAAATCTTTTAAAATGATAACAGAAAGCAATACTTCTGACATCCAAAAATGATAGATATGCAAGACACAAATTCTTTATTGTCACCTCGTGAATGAATGAGAACCTGAGGGATTTTATATGCTGGATGAGTTCATAATATCTCCCTTATGGTTTATTTGAACTTTTCCAGAGAAGAAAAATTATTTGCCTGACCACATTTTATTACTTATAGCACAGATTAGAGAGAATCTTCCTTCCTCCCCAAGAAATATTGCAATCTCTGTCAATGTCTTCTGAACACCCTTCTTTTGTGGGAGTCTTTCTTCAAAAATGGCAAAGGTGACCCCATGTAGATAAGAGATGAGATGCAACAAAAAACCTTAAGCATCATTAGCTATGGAGATCACACTGTTTTAGGCAAACTACCAAAGATGAGCAAGCAGTTTGCTGGAGTGTTCAAAGTATTCTCACCAAATGTTAGTGATACATCTATGAGATATGCATAATGCAGGATCAGCACAAATGCACACCATGCATACCAATTCAAATTGCCTTCCTAAATTCACAGAAGAGCACCTTCCTCATTTCTTTCTCTGAATAAGAATTGTTCTGTACAGACAATAACTGATATTAAGAACTTTCCTAGAGCTGTTACATTCAACATATTATGTAAATGATGGAATTCATAGTTTTTCTCCATCTAAAATGCAACTATAACTCTTATCTGTGATGCAGCAACAGAAAATCCTTTTCTGCAAGGAGATGATCCTAATCAGGTTAACCTGAATTTTGACATTGATTTGCATAGAAAAAATATTGGGACTCTGACTACTTATGCATGAAACAGCAGTTATCTGCCTCCAAGACATCTCCTACATTGGTACAGATCTGTCACCTTGCATGACTCTCCCAGCTTCCAAATTGAGCTTCTGAAGTGGTCTAATTTTCACATCACTGTTCCAAAGTCAGCAGCTATTACCCATAACTAATATAATATGACAACACTGCTCAATGTCTCACTCTTCAAATGCCCTTAGTAATTGCCATCACTCAATATTTAGAATTATGCACGCTGGGAAGATGTAGCTCACAAGTGTTGAATCTGTTATGCGCAGAGATTCCTCTCAAACTTTCAGTCTTGAGTTTTCAGAGGTAATTGGAGCCCTGTGGATGCAATTTCTTCTAAACAAATACATTTCAAAGAAATGTTTTCTTCTATGGGGAACATCCTTGAAAATATAATAAAAGGCATTTTGACCAAGTTGCCTTCTGTTTGCCTGCTACCAATCACATTCAGTTCACATTAGTTAAACCATCCAGTTTCCCTGGATGCCAGCAACCCACTAGAGTTAATCTTGAGCTCTGCAACCAATTTTGCCAACACAGCTCTAGATTACAGAAGGGGATTATTACATATCACATATCTGTGATATCACATATATGTAATCACTGCTTGTGTTCCTCAAGGTGTGTTGTCCTACTAACTTGTTCTTCCTCTCTCAGAACCAAACATTTCTTTTATGACAGCTCTTCTTCCGTAGCAGAGTGAGTTAATATCCTAGCACTGGGCTCAAGCACAAGCATCCTGATTTTGTCACCCTTTCTCACATAAACAGCACTTTGTCACGTAAACAGATATACTGAACCTGGCAGCATTTTAGAGCAAGGCATTTTATTATCTGAAATGAGTCACAAGGTGACAGAACCGAACCCTTCCTATTTAAAGATGGCTTAATCTGTAGATACATGCCACCCCTGCCCACTTGCACTGCTCTGACAGTATAAAAGGACCTTGAAATGGGTGCAAATGCAAATGCCAGATCAAAACCAGAGCTGTGCATGCATACTGTAAGATACAGAGTGTGAATGATGGACACAGGTGGTGTTCCTGTGCACAGCAGACAGAAAACAAGTGACTAACAGGTGTGCATGGCTAAACAACAGGAATAGAAGGAACCCAACAGCAAGTGCTCCACTCCTTTATCAGAAGTTCAAATGTCCAGATGTGGATCCTTGCAGAGAAACAGAGGAATGAAAATGCCCTACAACAGCAGCAACTGCAACTCTTAGACCATCAGCTGGAGGCACTGAGACCACAGGAGCTTTCCTAATGCTTTCTAATATAAACTTTATAAAAGGCTATTATAAGCACTGAGACATGACTAGGGCCCAAAGAAGCATGGCTCAAAACTCAGCATAAGAAAGTTGTCATGACAAAAAAGTAAGCACTGCCTGAGAGGACTCACTCTGAAGGAAATTAGCTAATGTTCTACCAATGATACGCAAGATTAGGTTAAAAGAGTTAAGCGTGAACTAAGTAAAAGGCAGAAAAGTAAAAGTGGGTTTGGGCAAAAAACTATCTTCTAAAAAGATTGGCCTCACATCACCTGACATCTTGGCATCTTAAGGTGAGACAAAGCCTTAACAAAAGCAATATTTTTCCCTCTTCCCTGAAATCTTAAGACTGTGACTTGGTCAGTCAGCTGACTGATCAACTTACCTTCCCTCCATCATCAAGTATTTGACAGGGTGTTATTTTATCAGTGCTAAAAAGTCCTAATGTCTCAGTCCATTACAGAGAGGTTCTGTGGTAGAAGTCTTTTCAGCCCGCAGAATCATGTACAGAAGTGTCTAGAGAAATCTTTAAAGACTTTTAAAAGTATACCAGTCAATTTCGTGTACTTGACTGGTGCCAAGTTTTTACTGTCGGAGTCCTTGAAAGCATCCTCTGTTTGCATGGCCAAAAAAAAAGTAAAGGGTATTTAATTGTGGCAAATGCAAACTTTTACGTGTCAGTGTATTTACTCTGCACTAGAACACATTTTTGGTTTTTTCTCAATGGAAATAATTTAATGGACTCTAACAAATTAGGTAGAAACAAGCAACAGTTTTCTCAGAACCAATGTGAACTCATTTATTTAACAATGTGTTTTTTTCCTTCTTGGGATGTTAGCCTAACTAAAGATCAGGTGTATTTTGCTTTGCTTTAGTTGTAAGAGTAAGAAAAGAAACAGAAAAGAAAGCAGGCAAAAAGACAAATGGCAAATTTTTCAGGTTATACTTAACAGAAAACATAGCCAAAGCTGATAGCAAATGCAATCAGGAACAGAAGGGTTTAAAACTAAGCAAGCAGACAGCATATGCAATTAAATGGAGATAAATTTAGAATGAGACTAGCAGCAAAAATAGCAAACTCTCTAAAATTGCACAACTTTTTCTGTTGAATAGGAAAATGCTAAGATAGGCCAATATGGAGAAAGAGATTAACTGTTGCTAACAGTTAATATGATCACATATTTTTTGTAGCAAAAATGAAAGGTTTGTTCTGTAGGTGGGACTAGTTAGTCAAGATACAAAATTTTGCCTATAAACACTTATAGTTCATAATAGAAGTAGTTTCTGGTCTTTGGGAAAGAACAATTTTTTTAAAAAGTGTAGATACTGCAGGTTAGATAGAAATCTAGAGTGTTGAAATAGAATAACTATGAACAAGATCTAAAAGTTTTGGAAAACTGTCAATTTTTTCCCACTGTGATTAAATTCTGTTAGTGTTAATCTTTCACTAGAAACCCTTTTTGAAAATAAATGATGGACAACTTATTATACACTGTCCCTTTTTTAATGACTTTATAGAATAGATAATAAATTTATTGCCTTTTATTTTAACAAGTCCTATAGAAAATATACAAGCTAGCTTGTTGTACCTTTCAGCACTAACTCAGCTACAGGAAGATAGCAGTTTTGTCACCCAGGAGAAATGCTTGAATTATTGATCTGCTCTCGGTGTGGTTGATCCTATGTCTAAGTAAATAACCCAGCATTCATCAGTAAATCACGCAGCATTCTCAATTCAGCACCTACCACTACATTATCTTTTAGGGATACCCACTGAGATTCCATTAGTCCTATTTGCAACTTTTAAAACCTGGATTCAGAGACTCCTTGAATTTTCCTTTCCTGCATGGGGATTCTCAAATTCAGATATGAGACTTAAAGGAAAGCTCAAGTACATTTGTGGAAAACCTGAGGGGGGAGAAGAGATTTTTTCAGACCACCCAGAAAGCTTGGATGCCTCCTCCTTTTCTTTAACCATGCTGACTTAAAATCGCACATGACAATAGGGAGTTAGCACAGAAAAGCATAGTCTTCTAATTTCACACAGCTTTTTGAGAGCATTATTCTTTCACTGTTGGAAATCAGAAGGAAATGGTACCCACACCCATCACTCCTGAAGAGATTGCTGAGATATGTGTAGAGATTCACACAATTGAGACTGATGCTACAAATTGCAAAATAGTACCTCACTGAAAAACATAATGAGCTATTTCAGGAAGCCAAAGTGGGAACAGACAGTGTTTCGGTGCACTTATCTAAGCAATCACTATTCACACTTCAATGAAATAGAAGCAGTAAAATAAGTATAATCAAAGAAACTCACTTGTCTAGGTACATTTAATAAATAAGGATGGACGTGATCCTAATGAAAGAGTGCTGATCTGTTGGTTAGTCTTCACCAGCATATTTTCTTCCCTAACTCCTGACTGTGGATAGGCTGTACAATATTCTTTTCAATATAGAAAATGTGAATTCTCTGCAATACAGAAAGCACATACAGCTGCTAGGGGTAGATGCAAAGGTGGACCTTCACCCAGAAATCAATCATGTTACGGTTAGTTACCTCTTTCCTCATTAGCAGCACTGGCTCTAGAACAAACATCTGGTCCAGACACATGGATCTTTAACAAAACATGGCAATAATTTGTTTTTCAATTTCCCATAACATCCAAATATGTAACCAAGAGCACATCTTAGAGTAACCCCTCTCCTCTGCATTTTCCCTCTGAAAATGAAATGAAAAAAAAAAAAAAAGAAAAAAAAGAAAAATTAAGGCCAAAAAGGATGAACAAAGGAGGGTTCAAAAGCAGCAGCTGAAAAATTCCTAACTTACATTTGTTGCCTGATAGAAATATGATCGTTTGATATCTAAGTCTGTAACATTCACTTCAAGAGATCTTGGTGTTAGTCTGGGCCTTTGAACACATACAGCCCATACCTACCACTGCTGACCTGCAGTTCAACACTGAATTCTTAAGTAACTTCTTTTTTAAGAGAGAGAAAATACTGGTTTTCCCATTTTACTGACTCCAAAACTGAAACAGACACCTCAATGACTAACTTGAGACCCCCGAAAGAAAAGTTATTATACACAAGCTTTCACTGCAGGAAGTCATGGAAAGTCCATGCTCTTAAGTAACAGGAAATACTGCTTTCTGCCTTCAGGGTGAATTTTGTCACTAAAATTTTCAGCTTGAATATTTAACATTCACTAAAATGTCACATTCTCCCCTTTTGCTCTTCTTTTTTGACAGGAAGAATATCCCCCAGAATACATAATACATCTTCTGTTTATCTCTGCTCTTAATCTTGTGAATTAAACAATCATAGAAAATTTTAACCCATACATCATTTTACTTGAGATTTCTTGCATGCATTTCCTCTCTGGCCATACAAACAAAACTGAGACCCAGACATGGATGAATTGGAGGTCAAAATTTATGTACATGGAAACCTATGCAAAATGATTGTCATACGTTGACTCTGGATCAAATGCCAGTGCACCCATGAGTGTATATTTTACCCAATGAGCAACTGTGAGATGCGACCAAGAACAGAGCAGAGCAGGCCTAGAACTTGAAATGCAAAAAAAACTTTATTAAACTACATAACAGAAAATAGAAAAAAAAAAAAAAGCCAACCACCTAAAAGCAGAGATGAAAACCTCCCAGAACACTTCCTCTCCTCCCCACAATTTCCATCCCATGCATGCTCACACACTTGACACCAGCACATTACCCTCATTCACTTGCTTAAACCTTCTACGACCCTGGGTTTCCATCACAATCATCATCCCTAAAAAAAATAAACAATCTTCATTCCATCCAGGGAGAGAGGAGTCTTTCTCGCACCACAGACCCGCCCCCACCGGAAACACAGGTACATCTTCCCGTGTTGCCACATCACCCATGGCACTGCCCAGAGAAGTCTGCCAGGGTGACACCCTCCTTTCTATGTCCAGTGCTCTCACCACCGTCCATGGACCAAAACCGCATACAGGGCTCTTTAAGGATGTTTGGCCAAGTACCAAAAACCAGCCATCTTCTCATATCGGGACAGAGGTCCCCCCCATTTACCCCTGGGGTCGAGGGTTCCAAGAATAGGCCACAACGTCTCTGGTTTTGAGCCAAAAAGCATCCACCCAAACACAGTGTTATTTATATTCAGGAGGGTCCAGGGTCCGTCTATGGCTAACATTACGCAAGAAAAGTCCAGCCCAAAAAACCACTCCTCTTCAATCTGCTGGTCTGGGGGGGTCTTTTCCAATTGTCCTTTACCATCTCGGTCCCAGGCTGTCTCTGTCTCTCCTGAAACCACCAGCCCTGAGAAAGAATGTCTGGGAACAGTTTTCCCCTGCCTCAGAAAGAGTTAAAAGCTTGTGTCTCCCGGCAAGGCCACAGGCTCAGGCACTCACAGGCTCTGGCAGCTCCCACATGCAGCGGCTCTCAGCACCTTCTCCCTGGAGCGGGGGAAGACGGGGACGGGACGGGGTGGTGGGAACGGGGACGGGCAGACGGAAGGCACTTCCAAAGTTCTCCACTCTCCATCCTGGATGGGGCTGGCTCAGCTCCCGTCTGGCTCTCTCTCTCTCTCTTTCCCCCACCCTGGGGCCTGAGGCCTACCTGGCTCCCCTCCCCCACCCAGCCTGGGCAGGCTGGGCAGGGGAGAGGAGAAGGATACTCCTCTCCGAAAAGCGGAGCCAGGAAAAGAGGAGGTCCCTCTGGGGATCCTTGCTTTTAACCCCTTGTGTCCTCAGAGACATGTCCAACTCAGTGGCCACCAAAGGTGTCAATATTCGAACCTGACCACTCATTGGTTTGACCTCAGCTTCCAAAAAAAATTCACTTCCCCTCAAACCAGGACAATCATCCAAAAAGAATCTCAAAAAAAGGTTATCACAGAAAAACTGAAGTACTCTGAAAATGCTTTTGTTTACTATGGGCTGCTAGGGGGGATATTCACTTTGAACATAAGTTTAGATGGCTAAACAAATGTACGAAGAGGCCTTGTTCCTGAATGGGTAGGAAAGACTGATGTGACAGTAGACTAGATGGCACAAGAATCTAGTCAGCAAAAAGGACAAGTCTCCTGACAACTCTGCATCACTCACTAAACTTTTTCCTAAACGGACTGTCATGTTAACTACAATTTTCTCTCCACAATGAATCCTCAACCACTGCTTATTCCTTGGTATCAGTTGGGTGTTATCACTCCAGGTAATTTTGTTTTTAATGTAAATATCTGTCTTGGATTGTAAATGCAAGATGTATTCTATTCCTATCTGTTGAAACCAGTTTAAGAGGTATTCTTTTTTTTCTTCCTTTATCTCATAACACTGGGTTGCCTTCTGTTAATTGGCCAGCTGTTAAAACCACGTGAGGCAGTGTTCATAATCTCGTCCATGACCCATCCACCCTCCAGAGGGATATCTGCTGTTAATGGGCCATTAAGGTTCACTGCGTGACTGATAAAATTACATCATCCCACTGGGAGATGCTCCACCCAAGTGGGAGCAGCCAGGCATTCCTACCTGGATAAAACCTGAGATTCAGAACAGCAGGACAGGCTGTTTTGCATTGGATTCTCAGAGGAAGACTGGACCCATCTTGCCACCACTGGACCTTTCTACAGGATCATCTCTACTCCAAAAGAGCTACATCTGTCACTCCAGGAGGATTTAACTGGGGACTGCTACCAATACCCTGACCAACAGGCCGTCAGGTTTGTATTCTGACTGTCAATGTTTTTCTTCATACTTTTTAAATACTACTACATTTTTATTTTTAATATTCCTAGTAAAGGACTGTTATTCCTATTCTCATATCTTTGCTTGAAAGCCCCCTTAATGTAGAAATTATAATAATTTGGAGGAAGAGGGTTTACCTTCTCCATTCCAAGGGAAGCTCTGGCTTTCCCTGGCAGACACCTGTCTTTCCAAACTAAGACAATATCTAACAGGAAGAAGAACAAAACAACCAATTCATACCAAATAGACCAAAGAATAATCTCCTGAAGATGACAGCTTCAAACCACAATTGACATGGCTGGTAAAGGGCTAATGATTTAGACAAGAAGGATGCTTTATGATATTGGCAATCCTTTTGACCTCTACTTGCCCTCACTACAATCTTTCTAAAATTTTCATCAGGGAAGGAGGTTAAGGAAAGATGGCTTGTAATGCAGTATCAGCTACAGTGCTTCAAAAACTTCAGCTTCTAATCACATTTCATTTTTAATATCATCTCCCAGATTATTTCTTTTTCAGACAGCAGCTTACGTTATTTGAATAACTTCGTGAGCAATTTCCTTTACCTCATTCTTCAGACATTTGCAGTAATTCCATAGGTACTAGATCTTTACATTATTTTCTAGCTCATTGCTTTTACTATCATTTTGACTCAGAGCTCATTTCTTTGATGTGCAGTAATTTGTTGTGAGAGTACAGGATACAAAAGGACAGAAATATCTTCATCATCTAATGTGCAGCACAATCTACATGTCAGAAAGAAATAGTAAGGTTATTATTTATGCTTCCTCTCAACCATCCTTCTTGCACAATAGTAAGATTGCTACATTCAAATTACAGTACACAATTCATTTCACACCAAAAAAGCTCCATTTAATACCAGGCAAGGAGCCTTGTGGCATAAAATCCTGTATTTTACATTGCGCAGAGTAAGAAAAGTCCAGCTCCCTTTGTCCCAAAATTGCTCACGGCTCTTTAGATTAATCTGTAACACCATCCAGAACATAGGATTTGGTTCCTATATGTAACATTTCTTTGTCTCTCTCTCTCTATATATATTTATTTATTTATTTTTCTTGCTGTGGTTTATTTTTGTTCTTTCCTATTTCACTTTGTCTTTTTGGTGGAAATCTGTTTTAGCCAACCAAGACAGAACCTCTGTTGATGCAGATTAGCCTGGGTTTTGGACTGGATGAAGAGATGGTATAGTGTACCTGTCACTCTAATTCACGAAGCTGCAAGATAAAAATCAGCATAAACAAGAAAAAGTGCAACACCAGCTTTTGTTGTTCTCTTCCCTTTTATGTATATTTGTCTTGTTTGGTTCCCAGCAAAGTTATATCAGAGAAAAAATTAGGGAAAACAATAGCTTGAATCCATTTCAAGTATATTTTTCTTTTTCCGAAAAAAGACATTTGATAAAGTCTATAACATTACCTATAATGTAGTTTAACTAGAGGAACTCCCTTCTTAAAGCCTTTTTATATACAAAGGAAAACAATTAGGGGATACTGATTAAATGAACACTTCTTACTTTTCATTGTATTACATATTTTAACAGATTTTATTTTTAAATGTATCTTTAAAAACCCCACTTAAATTATACCTCAAATTTTCCAAGTATTTTTCTTTTTTTTTTAAATAACTTTATTAAAATATTAAAACTACTTGCAGTGTCAACTGTGGACCTAATAAGCCAAGGTCTTCATGCTGAAACTTCACTATCATACAGTGAGTCAGAATGACATCAGACCATTTAGGAACACTTATGAAAATAACACTATCAAAAATAAGAGGTTTTTTCAATTATGTGAGTAGTATGCGTTTGTGGGGATGTAAGTAATAATGCCTGTAGCGGTGAAAGGCAATATTGATTTCTCATTAAAACCTGATCATTCTAATATTGCCTTTGTCCCGTTGTATATGATGTCTCCTTTGAAATACGTGTGATACTTCTGAGAGCAAGTCTCCATCTAACATTGCTTACCTTTCTTACATGCACCCTTGTTTTTTGCCACCTCACCCTACCTTTGCAACACCTGCCTTTCCCATTACATCCAGCCACAGCAATGTTTTCATTCAAAGGGCATTCTAACGACTGCCTTCCTCATGAGCACATAAAGGATATGGTTCACTCATGGAATTGTCTGATTTTCCCCTTCACTTAAAATGACTGGGGGTTTTGGGGAATGCTGCAATGTGCCAGTAATCAGCTGTGTCTGTTTCCGGTGAAACTACCACTGCTGCCTCTGAATTGTGGTACTCCAAACTTTTCTCCCCAGTCTTGGTGTGAGACACGGCTGTATCCCACCAGCATGCTGGGACCACCCAGCTTCTGCTTCCCTCCCATATGCTCACATTCATTGGAAAGTTAGGCATGTGGGCAGTTCAGAAGGAAGGTATCGGCATTCCAGACCCTGGCACCACATGCAGACGACAGCAAGACAAGTACTGCTGAAAACACTGTGAGGCAGCCTTGCCTCACAGTTTCTGTGACTGGGGCCTTCCTACCATGCTTCCTCAGTGAGACTTGACACAGCTGAGCTCTGCTAAGACATTCCCTCTAGACTTCGCCTCTCCTAAGTAAGCCTGCTCCATGTAATAATCCATCATAAATAAATACTGTCTGATAATAAATTCTAAGTCAAGGCCTCAGGTGAGTAAGTAATTGATCTTCCTGTGATAATCCTTGCTCTCTCAAATCCACTTGTCTAAAATGTTTATCGTCACTGGTTTCTTCCTGTTTAATATAAAGTTACAAATCCATCCAGAAAATTCCTATGTTGTTCTATGTCTCTGTAAATGCTTAGCATTCCTGGGCTCTGCAAGATAGCAAGAACAATAACCACTGAACAGTAGCCTCCAGCCCTAGAATAGCCTGCAAATGTTAATGCTTAATTAACGTGTCAGTGTGCAAAATATCCTTTTATTGAAATTCTCAAAGAAAAGTAGAAACAGAAAGAGACCAAAAGGCTAAATAAACAGAAAACAATAGAAAACAAAGTCCTTCTGAGTAAGAGATTTTGTTCTTCTTCAAAGACAGAAGTCCAAATTATCTGCAGGTTTTTTACCATAAATTAAGTATATTATTGTATAATATTAATCTAAAACTAACTCCATATTGTTACTTCACAAGAAAAAGATAAGAATATGACTCTATCCACTTTACATGTATGGAGGTCAGGTATAGCAGTATTATTTCAAACTCTACCTCTAACAAGGAAGGAAAAGCTAGAATTTTGGCTGGCTGAACAGAATTTGAGCACAATGCAGAAGCTTGCTTAAGTGTGGCAGTACTAAACGTTGCCACCCTGGCACTTACTGAAGCACAGGGTGTGCTCATTTCCATATCAATGCGACACATGTTTCTCCTAGACAAAGCTGTTTCACACCACTGCAGCTATTTGAACTTTGGAAATAAATGGAAAGGTTTCTGTGTTATTGTTAAAAAACAATGAGACTTATATCCTTTGTACACAGGATACAGTTAATAAACGCTATCCTTTGTAGGACAGTAATAGTGATTTTGGGCAAAAGAAACGCATTGTAACAGAGCTGTGTCGTGCAGGAAAGACAAGCATCACTTTAAATTCAGAACACAGAGTTGCAGAATAGTAGTGATGCCTTTCAGATTTAGAAGTTTATAATCACTGCAGTTTTGTTAGCTTGCTGAATGAGCTATAGCAAAACCTGGGAATCGACAATAAAGTGAAATTTAAATGATTTGTGCAAGGCCACAGAGAAATACTGGAAACAATTAACAGCCTGTCCCACGTTTGTGTCCGCTCGTGTTTTAACAAGACCAAGTTTCTTCTCCTCACCCCACAGAAAAATAAATACTTTTCAGACTCTCACAAATCAATACTAAAATACACTGTACCATACAAAACAGTAAGCTGTAGAGCATTAGGAAGGAAAAACAAAACCTTCAAGAAAAGCTGTACCAAAGGACCAGAAGCTTTGTCACATCACATTAAAACCCAGGGTACCATTGCATCCAAAAGGGTATTACTGGGAAAGAACCACCTCTTCCCTGCAGCGAAAACAAGCAAACGGGTCAATGATGTAAAACCAAGACCATTTAAAATCACTACTTTTAGCTAAGAGCAAACCAACTATTTTTAAACTTGAAGCTTCACAGCCATGTAATGAACCCATTATTGTGTATTAATATGACTATTCAATCAAAATGTCTGTAATCTCTGCCATAATACTTTTATTTAGTTTGAAAAGAAAACATGTAGTCTACTAAATTAACAATAATTCCTTATTCTCTGCTCCCTGGGTTTTCCTTACAATGTTCTTTTCACAATGATTACAGGGAAGAAAAAAGAAGGCAAGAAAAAAGTACCTTATTCAGAAAAAAAAAGTATCAGAAAGTACATTCAAAGATTACCTGTCAACTTGCCACAAGTCGAATTTTATTTCATCACACAACAGCAAATGAGAACAATTTGTTCTCCCATACTCTTTGAAGAGGAAGTGCTTTTAAGAAAACAGAAATAGGAACAGTGGTGGTACCTTTTTGTTCTTCAGCAACAGCAGGATGGAGGGTCTCTAAGCTCACAAAATCACAGAAGGGTTGCTGATGCAAGGAACCTCTCAAAATCATCTAGTCCAGCCCCTGCTTAAAAGAAGGGTCAGCTAGAGCAAGAAGCTGAGGGCTGTGTCCAGTCAGGTTTTAAATATCATCAAGCATCTACTTCTCTGGACAATCTGTTCCAGTGTTTGATCACCCTCACAATAAAAATGTGCTTTCTTATGTTCAGATGGAATTTTCTCTATTACCATTTCTAACTCTTTTCCTGTCACTGGTAGCCACTGAGAAAAGCCTGGCTCCAACTTCTTTGCACACTCCCATCAGGTATTTCTGCACATCGGCAAGGCATCCTTGAAGAATGAAGAAAAGAAACTTGCTTTTCTCCAGGCTGAACAATTCCAGCTTTCCCAGTTTTTTATTTGTACATGAGTGTCTGCATGAACTTGGCATTGGTGAGGCTGCACCTCGAGTGCTGTGTCCAGTTCTGGGCCCTTCATTTCATAAAAGACATTGAGGTGCTGGAGTGTGTCCAGCAAAGAGCAGCAAGGCTCATGAAGGTTCTAGAAAAAGAGCCAAGAGTCTTATGAGAAGCAGCTGAGGGAGCTGCGTTTGTTCAGTCTAAAGAAGGCTCAAGGGGCACCTCATCTCTCTCCACAACACCCTGAAAGGAAGTTGTGGAGAGGTGCAGGCCTGTGTTCCCCACCATGTCTGCAGTGACAGGAACAGAGAACAGCCTTAAGCCGAGATGGGAGATTCAGATTAGATACTAGAAAATTTTCTTTCATTGTTAAGGTAGTCAGGCACTGGGGTAGGTTACCCAGAGAGGATGAGGAGTCACCATCCCTGGAGGTGTTCACCAAGTATGTGGATCTGGTGCTGGGTGATCCAGTTTATTGTTAGCTGGATGGTAGGACTGGATGATCTGGAAGTCTCTTCTAACATTGATGGTTCTATGATTCTATTTATTAATGACACATCATTATTAGAAGTTGGTGATTATAACTACTTGCATATTTTAAAGCATATTTGAAGCAAGATATACCCAGCCAGGACAGGAGCCAAAAATGCTAATGGTAAGGATAAGAAGGAAGGAAGAAGGAAGGACACAGGTTTCTAGGCATTTCAATAACTGCTACTGGACAGAAGCAAATGTTATATTTCAAATTATTTTAAAGTTCACATTTATGGTTCATTCATCTGAAATTTCTGGTCATTACATCCATGGATTTCTCTACCCAGATGCAATCCCTGAGAGAAATATTCCTTATAGTTCAGAGTTGACTTAGCCTCTGACAGCCAGAATTTTTTTAACTCCTTAGAGGCTTCTGCTGTCTTACTTAAGGACCCCCATCCAAGAGAGAACCACAACAGGCATAACCTGAACAGAAATCTGTTGAGTCCCATTCATTGTGAATTCAGGTGAATTGCCCAGAATAATACACAACAGCTGAACCCCACATGTGAACCTGTTATTCCACAAAAAGCCTACCAACTCTACCTTTATTCCATAAATGGACCATTATCATTACAGCACATTGGAGCCAATTTAGGTGTAACAGGATATTATGAGTACAGTTAATGACAAGCATCAGAAGATACTATACAGGTCCTGCCAGGCTGGGGGTAATCAGGTAGGTACTACAGAGGTAATCAGTCCCCCCACACCTGAAGCCATGGTCAGGGGTCATGTCTGAAATTCAAAATCTGAGCTAGAAACCACAAAGATCTACAGCTAACAAAAATGGACTTTGGAAAAGCCTAGTCTTCAGCATGCTACTTTAAACTCTAAACAACAACTGCAAGCTTCCAGGAGCCTACACTGCACAGGCAAGGTGCCCCACCATGATTTCAAAGGAAACTTGAAGAGAGTCAGCCACAGACCAGTGAATCACAGAGAGTCAGACCAAACTGGGAAAGAACCAGTGGAATCTAAATCCCATCTTTTGCCTCTCCTCACGTCCTTTCTGGGTATCTGAAATGGGGTATTATAACCTCCAAAGGACAGGAGCTCTCAAAAGGAAATATGAAAAAGGTTATGGTTTTTTAGCTTTTCAAAACCCAAGATCCTTCTCAACATGTGCTGACATCACAGAGGCACAGGAAGTATTAAAATACAACATCCACACACACTGATACACTCCCTCTGAAGTGAAGGCATTGGTATGACAGGGCAACTGCTGAAAGCATTACAAGGATCATAACTTAGGATCTGGATGCCCACATAAAATTCCTGCCAGTACAAAATTCCCAGTTTCAGTGCTTAAGTCCACTTCCAAAACATCCAGCTGTACATTTCTAAACTTATGCAGTTTTTAGAAGCTGAAAGGAATTAAAGAATTGCCTTTAGAAGAAGCTCCATCACTTCTAACACTGAAGGCTCTACAGCTGAGAAAGAAAATTGGCTGTTTTGTCATAAAACATATATCCTCCAAGTTATTGATTTCATAGTATCCTGAGAGAGAAAGGTCCAAATCCTATTGGAATGTAACAGGATTGAATGCATGCATTCTAAACTACAATGGAATTTAAGTGCCCACATCCAATTGAAATGCAATTAGATTTGAATACCTAAATCCCATAACCTGATTGAAAGTCTACCCTCAGTGTTTCACAGGATCATGGGGGCAGGTGGGATTTTGAAAACATATCACATTATTAGTCAATTAGAACAAAAGAAGCTGCATTTAATTCAATAAAATTAACCCAGCGTTCTCACCTATGGAATTATTTTCAAGGGCTTTATTCTTTTACAACAGAAGGTGGCATTGCTGAACCAATAATGTTACACTATTAGCATTTCCTTCATTCTTCTTCCCAGCAGAGAAAGTGTTGGGAAGTTCACAGAGGTTGCATAAAGTTCTCTTACATTAATACATTAATAGGATTTCCTGATTCTGCAAGCCCTAGCCCCTAAAGAACATTAAATTAAGCTAGTGAGCCAGCATTAGCAAAAATCATGGGTTTGGCACACAGGCTTACAATGGCTGCACAGATTTTGATCAGGCCTATAATATATATACACCAATCCTCTGGAAAACTAAATAACTAGCAAACGGAGGCAGAACACCCATGACATCTGCTACCAATATTTGCAAAAAAAAAAAAAAAGGGCCAGCAAATACCTTCCACTGTCTTACACATTCAGCAACTAGTTTTGTGGTCCTTTCGTCTCGACAAAGGCGAATTGCAGGGTATTGCCACAGGGTGGCTCATCTCGCCCGCGATGCGACTCACAGCCCCTTCTGCTTGCACAAGCAGCCGGAGCAAAGCCGTTCTTTCTCAATGCCGGAATGCCACAATTGGAGTACACGGGAAAGAACTTCTACCAAGAGAAAAACAGGAAGAGCACAGACACAGTTTTAACTCCTCTTAACCCTGCCTAGCTTCTCTCCCGCCAGTGAGCCAACAGACATTCCTGATGATTTTGCAGGCAGACAGAACCTTGGACATGAACGCAATTAGCCCACATTCCTCAGCAGCCAAAAATCCCACTGACTTACTTCCGTGGAATGTCCACATTCAGGAAGTCAGTGGGAGTTTTTTCCAACAGAAGAAATTCAGCCTCACGCCTTGTTCCTACACCTGCTTCCTGTGACAATATAGATCTTGTTCTTTTCAAAGGGCAGAGGACAGGACTCCCGTTCAATGGACAGTGCCATAATGAAAACTGACCTCACTATTACCTGGGGGCTGGTAAAAATTTTATGCTAGCCTCTGCAAGAAAATCATGTCACAAAATGTTAAGGAGACTAGCAAACGGAAAAACGTGCACTTTTAAAAATCAAATTATTCTAGACGTGAAAAAAAAACTTTTTTTTTTTTTTAGGGAGCTTCATATAGGTAGGGAACTTCATGAGTAACTATATACAGTTAAATAACTTCAAACATAGAATATGCAACTAAATTATTGTAATGATCAAACATGATCAATTACTATGAAGAAAAAAGTGTTCTGAACAACTGGAAATTAGAATTCTCGTTTTGAACTTTTTTTTTCTGCTGATCTATGTTAAAGGATATTTTCATCCTAGAGTAAGACAAAGTTTAAAGTTCATAATAATTACACACTCAGCATATCTGGTTTGGCAGTGCAATTTTCAAAATGTAATTTAATCAATTTCCTCAGATTTAACATGGTATTTTAAAATCTAGTGCATTGTCTCTTCCCAGCATATTTAAAATGGAATTGGATCCAAAAAAGTTCCCATTGCATGGCTTCTGAACTAGTCATTCACAAATACTTTTTGAATGTATTAATTCCATCCATGATTAATGCAAGCTACCCTGACAAATCTGAAACTATTTCTTGAAAGACTAGCATCCAGAAAAACCACTAAGTTCAAAATTAATTCCAGACAGTCCAATGCGCTGCTGAAACAATATGACAGAGCAGGCAAAAA
>VXBR01007128.1:1350113-1398220 GCA_013400215.1 Cisticola juncidis | reverse complement strand
GGCGGGGCCGGGCCGGGCGCTGCCCCAGCGGTGCCGGCCGGTCCGGTTTGGTTCTCCTCGGCTGCAGAGCCGTCGGGTCGTAGCCAGAGGTAGCGCTCCCTGATGTGCGAGTTTTGGAAGTAAGGTACGTGCAGTAGTTTCTAGTTCCATCACAGACTCTTCGGGGCAGGAATCACTCCTGTGTGCGTGTGTGAGGTGTGATAAATAGCCCCCCCCCCCCCAATTCTGAGTTCATAAGCAGGTAAAAAATGTTGTTAGGTAACTTGGCTGAAGTTAGCATAAAATTATTTTAAAAATTATGAAGCCTAAGTCTGGAAGTTGTTTCTTTATATACTCCACTTGTTTTTCAGCTGACATTCCTCAGTAGCAGTTAAACCCTAAACATCAAAGATCATTTTGTCTGTGTTGTCCTAACAGAGGCACAATATATGTAACCAGATCGCAAATAGTATCGCATAGCTAAAAGTCTTCTAAATCCAATTACAACTGTTAAGTACGGATTGCTTTGTTTTTCATCTATTATCCTTGAATCGTGTGGCTTACATGTTTCTCACTGAATATACAAGCCATTAGCTTAAAAAGGTTTGGAACTGCGATAGCTGTAAGCTGCAGGCAAACCCTTTTTAAGTGGTTTTATTACAGCCTATTTGCTTCACCCGCAAAAAGGGAGGTGGCTGCTGTAAACACAGGATAAGTTGGTGTCATGCTGCTCCTGTAGCATGTGACAGCCGGGTTCCCAGGACTGTCCTATCCTGTTTCAGATCCTGCAGTTCAGCACTTCCAGCAAATGTTCTCTTCCTTCTCTTCCTTCTCTTTTCATTCTTCACTCACCGATGAATATCAAACTGAACAAAAAACGGGTTCCAAACAGGAAACAAATTTCTTGCAGAAGGTCAAGTAAATAGCTAGACAAGAAAGTGCAGTCTTTAGAGTATCTCATAGCTGTCATGGGCAGTTTGCTCTTAAAGTTGATGTGCTGCAATGATTCTGCTGGTTCTGTGCAGCTGGGGTTGGGGCAAACTGAGCACACAAACCTTCCTTGTTGCACCAAGGTAAGTATGGGAATGATGTGATTTGCTAAAATAATTTTTTTTTACAAAATTGTTCTCAGTTGCTTTTATTGCATGAATTGGCAGTAAACTATATTTGTAGATAAGGCTGGATTCCTAGGGTTGTGACCCTCGTTTGAGCATTGTATTTTTTCTCTAACATTCAGTAGCCTTCATGAAGTGCAGATTGATGTGATTTTGAACACTGTTGTAACTCATAGCATGTAAATATTTTACATACTAGGAACTTGTGATAACTCTACAGTTGAAGATGGATTTACATATGTGTTTAGGAATATATATGTATTTGTGAGTCTGGTGATGTAATATTTTTGTATATTTCTTTCAACTTTTACAAAAAAAAAAATTCAGGTTAAGTGAAGCTGTGTGCCATTTGCTCACTTGAACTGACATTTCTGTTACTCAGAGAATACTTTCCTGTTACTCTTCAAAGTTAGAGGAATCTGTGTGTGACACAGGTAGTATCAGCCCCTTTTATTTGTCTGTGGGCGTGTTTGCTATGTCAAATTGAGTCAAGAATGTCCTTCAGAAGAAAACAGTATCATCATCACCGTTAATACTCATTGACTCACAATTTGGGGTGGCCTTACAGAGTACAAAAGAAACCAGAAAATGTACCCTGGGAGCAGGCTTAGTGTAGTCCAGCTGCTAATAAGTATCCAGGCAGTGGTACTGAATCAGAGCTGGTCTGAAATGAAACTGCTGAAGCACATTCAGTGCAGGTGTTGGCCTCTCAACAGCAAGGGCTTTATCCTCAGGGTGGTCTGTGTTGAGCTCTCTTGCTTGCCAGACTGGTGCAGCTGCTCAGAAATTTATGTGCATTTAAGAGTAGTAAGTAAACAAGCTGAAGATAGTAAGTTGTTGACTGGCATTTCATATTCCAGCAAGAAGTTCTTCTTGGAAAGACTGTTTACAAATATTGTAACTGGTGAAAATGTCATTGTGGGGTTTTGGGTTTGGTTTGGTTGTTTTTATAATGCGATGAAAAGCTTTTTTTGCATCTAAAATTCCACAAACTCCTAAGTTAACTTCAACAGATTCCCTAAGATGTGGGCTTATTTTCCACTCCAGGTTTGCAGTCCTGCAACAGAGGTTAATCACTTTTTACATATAGGTCATTTGATTTTTTGCAGTCTGGACTCATTTAGGTTCTTCCATTTACAGGAATTTAATCCTACACCTCCTAAGACATAGCTGGATGGGACACTTTTTAAGGGTATACTCTCAGTTCCTTGTGCTGGTAACATGGAAAAATCACTGAAGTGGCAAGTGAAAAAGGAGTTCACTTTTTTAGTGTTTCGTTTAACTATTTACTTGTTCAGAGAATATTGCTAGAGAAAATGTATCAGACAATGCTTCACACGTTGCATTAAAGAAAAAATATTGCAGAGCTTATTGTTCAAGGCAGAAAATAGACTTTCTTACTGAGATGTGGATGAAAGAAGGGCTTTAGATCTAGTTCTCTCCAGGAGAACATCTTGTCTGAGAAACAGGTGTGACTTGCTTCTCTCACACTAAGTGAGCCTGAAGCAGGTCAGATGTCTGACACGTGGCTTCACTCACACAACCCAGCACAGGACTGTGGTGCAACAGAAGCTGCTGGATACTTCAAATCCTATCCCTGACCAGCTGAGTGAATCAGCAGGGATTTATGATACTGACATTTCAGCTTCCTCAGATGCTGCTGAATGTCCAGCCTCATTCCACAGTGAAGCAGAGATGGTCCCAAGAAATGACTGCCAGTTTGAAATTGTTCTCCTGGTCAAGTTAACTGAGCTTCCTGACAGAGAGTTGTGTGAAGACTCCCTGATGTAGCTGAAAGGATGACCAAGTTTGTTTTTTCCTTGACTCAAGGAATTTGTTCAAGAGAATTTTTTGTGCTGTTCATTTAAAATCTATTTCTTTATTCATGTGCTCTTAGGATTAATTTAGAGCAAGAGAGTGAAAGCATGGCTTCACCCTCACAATTAGGAATC
Source organism: Cisticola juncidis (assembly GCA_013400215.1). Lineage (NCBI taxonomy): Eukaryota > Metazoa > Chordata > Aves > Passeriformes > Cisticolidae > Cisticola > Cisticola juncidis. The sequence goes on along the minus strand of VXBR01007128.1, from coordinate 1,395,174 downwards.
TCATTTGGTTTTGCTGCAGTAGATGATTGATTGTCTGATGTGAATCAGGTTGGCGGTTTCTCATTTCACAGCTTCCTGCAGCCTCCTGGTTGATTGGTTTATTCCTGGCTGAAATGGATCGTGGCTCAAATCCTGTTAATCCTAAGAGGTGGCACTTAATTTGCATCTTGTAAGAGCTCTTCTTTGGGTACTTAGTTAAAATGAGATGGTGCTTTTTTGGCAGTTTGATACTGCTGTCTTGATTATATTTCGCTTTTTTTTCCAGGAATGCGTACACATGCACACCAAAGACTCATTTGGAATGGTTTTGTTGAAGAAAAAATACTAAATTGTTTATTTATCTTTTTTCTATGCACTTTTTTCCCATTTTAGTCTTCTGGAATGGAAAACTACCTGCTGTAACAACCCTACTTTTGATGTGCATGCTTGTAAAACTTAATTGCTCCAATTCAGGCTCTAGAAAATGTGCACATTTAACATTGTGACAAATGTCTGCAGCATTATATACAACAGAGTTGTTTTGAAAAATATTTTGCATTGAAAACGGATCCATTATATTCAACGAATGTGTAATATGCAAATATGTTTTCACCTAAGTTGTTTACTGTCATGTCTTTAGATTCATGTCATGTATATTGTTGCCAGTGTGTTTAGCTTGCATAGTCTGCAGTGGATGTCTTACAGAACCAATTCTGAGAAAACTTTTTGTACTGTTTAAATGAAACAGTCCCTGAAACTACTTCTTAGATGCCAAAAATTGCTGACTCTTGGGATAAAACCATATAGCAATTAAGTCCTAAAGGACAAAAGGATTTTTCTCTTTTGTAATCTCGCCTTACCTCTTTGCCATTTTAATTTTAAGAGCTATGGAAGACAGAACTCTTGTAAAGCTGTCTGTCAAATGGTTGAGATACAACCTAAAAGCACCATTTTATATGAAGCCAAAATCTTTGTGAAAATGTTTTACCATCAATATTGCTATATACCATCTCAGAGCTAATACAGACTTTTTTTCCAACACTCTTAGTATTGTTATGACTGAAAAGTGACAGCAATATTTACTGTCCTTAATTGCAGGTACTGTTCCTGAAAACAAGAAGAAACATGGTTTATACAGCGAATGAAGTTTAAATTCCTGGACCAAAAACTGAGGGCTTCTTTCTCATGAAGGATGGCAACACCATATGTTCCTGTTCCCATTCCTATTGGAAGTTCATCATCCAGCTTTACAGACAGAAACCAAAGAAGTTCTTCCTTCGGGAGCATCTCAACGAGTTCGAGCTCCTCAAAAGGACAGCTGGAGGACTCTGCAGTTGATAGTTTTAAAAAGATGAGCATGCCTGACCAGATTGGTTCCACGTCATCTGCGTGTAGCAGTCCACTTGTTAGGACTAAATTTACAGGTCTGGATACATCCATAGAATACTGTACTCAGCCTGTAGAAGAAATAGAACAGAATGAGGATTCCAGGAGCTGGGAAGATCGACCGTCCACACCTACTATTCTGGGCTATGAGGTGATGGAGGAAAGGGCAAAATTCACTGTAAGTTTTGGGCATAGTATAATTTATCCTGAACTGACAAGATAACAATTGAATGTTCTTTGCATTGTCTTTCAGGAATTAATCCTGAAATTCAGGGATGTTATCAGTTTAGCTTCAAAGTAGTTCCTGACAGGAAAATACTATTCCTGTTATACAGGTGGGAAAACTGGGACTAGAAAGCAGTCTTTCCTATAATTGTGTATGTGGAATAGAAGGAATTAATTCTGTTTGATGTATCAATTTCTGCTGGAAAAGTTAGGAATTCCTTGAAGTTACAATTCCTTGTGAAAGTGAACTTGCATAACTTCTGTATAATTAAACTGCCTGTGTAAAATGTAGTCTTTTATTTGGCATGAACGACGAGAAACCTTGTTATATATATAACCCTTTGCAGTTATAATTAACTTACAACATTTCAGTTCAAGTGCAAACATGTAGGTTTCAACTTCTTGCCCAGCTCAGTTTCTAGTAAGAGGAAATCTGTTCTGCAAACAGACTGGGAAATCACTTATGCCATATCTTGTGCCAGAGCTGCAGCCTAACTGGTTTGTATTGATTTTTCTCAAAGTGCAGTGTAGCTGGCAGTTAATTTTTTTGCATGCCATAAATACATTGATGTACTACCTTTGTTTTTGTGGGCATGATTGAAATATTTCTTTGAGGTAATACAGCAGTGCTTGTGGGACTGATGGAAGCTGTTACTGATTATTAATGATATTACTTAAGACGAACAACATTAATCAGAAATAGGTGAGGAGAAGGAAATAGCAGACAAACTTTTTATCCTCCTGTTGTTTTTTTTTGTTTTAATTAGAGAAGTGCAGAATCTTTATGATAGTTAAAGTACTAATGAAATCAAGATCTTTCCATAGAAAGTTAAATAATGACGCTTTTCAATTATTTAAGAATTATACTGTCTTTTCCTGAGATTTTCAGTTTCTAAAAATCTTTGTGCATGTTAGCATAAAAGAAGAGCAGAATTTTGTTTAACAGGTAGATCAAAAATTTGTTTTAAATAATAACCTTCAAAACTAAAACAACAGTCAATATTGTTATATGTGCAAGGATTAGTCTGAAAATGTCACAGAATGATTTAGGATCGAAAAGACCCCTGAGACTAAGTCCAGCCTTTAATCACCACCGTGACAACCAGATTATGGCACAAAGTGAGCACACATTTCTTGAGCACCTTCAGGGATGGTGACTCCACCACCTCTTTGGGCAGCTCATTGCAATCTTTAACCGCCCTTTCCATGAAGGAATTATTCCTGATATCCAACCTGAACCTCCCCAGTGCAGCTTGCGGCCGTGTCTTCCTGTCCTGTCACTGGTTGCCTGGGAGAGGAGACTGACCCCCACCTGGCTGCAGCCTCCTTTCAGGTGTTTGTCGGGAGCCATAAGGTCTCTCCTGAGCCTCCTTTTCTCCAGGATAAATATCCCCAGCTTCCTCAGCCACTCCTCACATGACTTACCCTCTAGACCTTTCACCAGCTCGTTGCTCTTCTTTGGATGTGCTCCTTTGTGTCTTTCTTGAAGACATTGCCAAGACATATTCCAGTGTGCCTGTAAGGTGTTCTTCTGCATTAACAATGACAACTTTGTCTCCATATTGTGTGTGGAAGGCCAGGTCACAGTACAAGTGAAACATTCTTCCATTGTAAAATGCTTGGATGCATTTTTGCTCTTCCTGATTTCAGTTCTATTGCTGTGTTGGTTTCTGAAACCACACAATTAACTGTTTGTTTTCAGTTGCATGTTGTGCATGCTGTTGTGCATTAAAGCCAGCAAGTAATTAGTCCTAGGAATTTGAGTTGCTTTTGCAGTGCTGAATCAGTGAGATGGAAGACAGTGGAAATCAGATTAAAATGACTTGTAAAGGAGAGTAGACTTAATTGCTGAATTCTTTTTTTACTGTTGGTAGCATCTCATACTTTCCAAAAATAAGAATCTGATTAAGCTGAATGACGTCCAAACTTCAGGAGTTAGATGTTAGTGCATGTTAGAGTACATGGTTGTTGAAGCTTATGATGCTTTATGGGAGAGAAAGGCTAGGCTGAAAAATGTCTTCCTTGTAAACATTCAGTCTTCAGTGAATTCACAGTGCTGGAATGTTCAATTAGCACCTTTTTTTGCTTGGTTTTTGTTTTGTTTTGTTTTGTTTGTTTGGTTTTGCTTTGTTTTGTTTTGCTTTTTCAAGCCGAGTAGAAATGATAATGAGATGCTGAATCAGCCAGAGCATGTTACCATATATAGGTATATTTTCATTGATGATTTTTATTTATAGAATAAAGCAATTCATGATTGAAGGGAATAAAATAAATTCATTGAATTAATTTGTGATTTTTTTTTCCCAAGAGCTTATATGAAGGAACCGAGAGGTGTTTTTGTAATATTCTACCTTTTATTCATTAATTTGAGACCTTAAAGAAACCCAAAAAACATCCAACCACATTTTTTAAACTGTGTCGGGAAAACAAAACACGTTTGTTTCAGGTTGCCCATAACTTTGAGGTCAATAATCACAAGTTGATTGCACTCCCTGTTACAATTAAGTTCACTGTAATTGGTGAACCTTTTTTATAAGTTACCTAATGTTCATTTGAAAATGATTCAGTTTTTTTCTCATGTTCATGTTTAAACAATGCTTTTGCAGAACTTAGGGTAGAATATAAGAATAAAATAGTGATCATTAAGTAAATTCACACACATGTTCCAAAGTTTCTTGTTCTGTTTTACTGTGTACTAGCAAAGAGCCTTCACAATTTTACATTTATTTCTTATTTATGAAAATAAAACTGCTTATACTTTTAGTATGACAGCAAAGTAATAAAATATTTGGATAAGGATTTATACATAAAATGCAAGGCAGAAAAAATATATTTTAATGCTGTTTTTTTAAGCATTTCCTGCAGCTTGAATTTTAAAAGCTGATAGCTTTTTCCTCTGTCACCATCCATGACTTCCACAGATGATGCATCTTGAAAGTGAAATTGTGTTTAAAACATAGATAAGCGAAGTAATTGCTGAAAAATAGCTTTTGATTTGCACCGTAGTTATCTGTAATTACTGTAACTATCTGGAACTTAATATATAATGGAATACAAAATTGCTAGAAACAGTCTCAGACCCCTACAGAAGCTGGCTAGCACGGGGGTTATCACATGTTGGGACTGCAGTAAGAAAAATAAGCTTATCAGCTAAGACAACCTGCTGTGACAGCATGCAGTACTGGAAAAGATCTTACTATGTAACAGATTAGAAAATGTTTCAAATAGAATTCGGTTAAATGAGGGATCATTTATCGTTATGATTCTAAAAATAACTTTTTCAGTCTTGTATTATATTTTTTACATACAGACTGGGAAAAATAATCCAGTACAATTGCAGAACCTGTCTTTCCTTACATTGGAGAGAGTAAGGTTATAACATTAGACACTGTTTAATGTTTTCTAGTTGAAATTGTGTACTTAGATTCATTGTGTTCAGGCATTGGAATATTAATACTTCTAAAAAGTAATTGTAGTATCTTTATCACCACTATATTCATTGTTTTGCTTCTTTATTCATTTGCTTTTAAATAGGAGTATGGTACTGCTGTGCTGTTGTCTTGCTAAATCTGAGTCAAAGTATCCATTACTTCAGTTATACAGTGCTGGTATAATCATTCTGATGCAATTTTCTAAAGTCATATTTTGTCTGGAAAGACAAAACCTAATGTTTAAGACAAATGCAAAGGAGAATGTAATTTTATTCTGCATCATTTCTTCTTGTGAAGCAAGTCAGATGAGTCCTTTTAAAACAATATCACACTCAGTACCTGATTATTAATAGTCATCTTAAAAATAGAGAGGCCTCCAGGATCAATAAGTAAAACTATAATTTAGCAAAGGTTAAAGTAGATCTCTTTGCACTGATAATTATGTGCATTTCTTTTACTCTAATTAAGATTTTTTTTAATCCTCAAGTTTTGTTTCATTAAGAGAAAGAGGATCATTTCAGCCTTCCAGACAATGCAGTGTGAAGTTTTGCACATTTTTCTGATATTCCTGTCTTTCCTCACAGGTATACAAAATACTGGTGAAAAGAAGTCCAGAGGAAAGCTGGGTGGTTTTCAGACGGTACACAGATTTCTCCAGGCTTAATGACAAGGTGGGAATTATAAACTGGTAAATTCTCAGCTATCTTACCTCACTTCTTTTCTGTCTTAAATTTTTGTCCCAACTTCTATTTTTTTCTGATTTTAATACATTTAAAACACATACTGTATTAATGACTGTAAATATGTGATTCCTTATTTTTTCAAAAAGACATGAAACGGCTACTGCTGATGTAAAGAAGGTGTAAGAACTTCATCTGAAGCTGTTAGTGTGCTTCAAACTTTATATTTATTCCTGGTTTATATGGTAAAGTAAATACCTCTTGAATATTTATCCCCTGCATAGAAATAGAACTATGGGTTTGTATTTTCTTGCAGGAATGATCTAGTAGTTACTTAGTTCTTTTCTGTGCAACAAAATCTGCTTTTGTTCATCATAAATCTGACGTTTCATGAACAAAAATATGTTGTTTGTATGTAGGTTAGTCTTCAGTTGTTTTCAGTGTCTTCAAAGTTAATAGTGAAATTCTCTTACCAGATCTCTAAAAGATCTGATCTTTAACAGATCAACACCAAATGAACAGGGATTCTGGGTCAACAACTTAATATTTTTAGAATACTTGAAAGGAAAAAATGCTTGTCTGAAAAGCATGGGGTTTTATGGTTGGTAAATAGTGTTTGGCTGTCAAAAGTGGAGAAACAATTGCACTTTTCTTTGTCAAATGTTCACTCCTAAGAATAATCTTTCATTGCCAGTTCAACACACTTTCTGCTAGTATGTTGTGTCATGTTTCAACATGAACCTTATAACACACCCTTTCTTTACTCACAGTGAGGGATTTTTGTATAGTTTTATCTTTTTGGATTTATGTGCTGAATCAACTAAGTTAATACAGATGAAATTTTGAAAATGGACTTGAACTTACAAATTTTTCTGGATTCTTTGCTTGACCTATTTGAGTGTCTTCTAGGCTACCTTTGAAACACCAGTGGAGTCTAAAACCAAATTGCTAAATGGGAATCAGCTTAGAGATTTCTTTCTGAAGAAATTCCTCTCTTAAATACAACCTATCTTAAATTAAGGAATGTCTTGATATTGCCAAAAGCCTGACTTGTTTGGACACAATGATCTTGGTATTTCAACTCATATTTTGGAAGTCAAGTCATACAGCACGTTGCATTTTGAATCAGCTATGTCAGGTATAGGTCAAGAACTGGCTTACCTCCACTGACTTTTAGTGTGATTGTCAGTGGTTTGAAAAATTAAAATGCCAAAATATCTATTAAATATTTAAATTTTACATGTGAAGCCCTTAGTCTTTGCCATCAAATGTTTGGCAAAATATTTTGCTTTTACCATTATTTCTAGATATTAATATTTCTCTTTAAAGGAAAATCTCTATTTTTTTTTTTAATTTGTATCATTGTCTGAAGCTTTTTCATCTTTCAGTATACATCTAAACCATTTACTCTTTGGTCTATAAGACATTATACATTTTATAGTACAGAAAGGCCAGCTCTAGGAGCTTAAACATACTACCATTCAGGAAATACTAGAGAATTACAAAATAGTAACATAATAATAGTTTGAAAACACATACTGAAATGGCCAGTCTTAAGAACCAAGAAGTTTACCCTTTCTCCCTAAGACTGGGACTCATGTGACATGTGTAATGTGTCACATGGTGATGTAGAAAGGAGTAGGAAAGGTGCTGGATCCAAGCAAGCAATCATTGCCAGAATAAGTTGTCTGACACCCAGGTTTTCCTGCTGTGGCAGAGGAGTGCTCAAAAAAGGACTGTGCTGCTGAAAATTAGTCCACTGACAGCAGCTGGCTCTTAGACTCTTCAGCCACAAAAGGAGGCTATGGGTAGGCATACTCCCCTCTCCTTAGAATTAAATTACTTGATCCATGTGACCAGACAAGTAAAAGTACCATTAAGCATAAATCTGTGTGGTTGAAAAGCTTTCCCAGCAATGGTTATCTGTGGTCTTCTGTACAACTAACAGGAACTCATTTTGTTATATTCTGTGGGTTCTGTTCTACTCAGATACATTTGTATATATCTATAGTATTTAATGACAACTTGTTAAGAGATGAAGGAACTGTGGGGAACCAAAGATAAAAATATAAAGAAGAGTCTAATATCAAGAAATTTAAAGATATACAGAAAAGTCTAATATCAGATGAAATTCAGTAAGAGGAAAACAAATAATTAAATTCAGAAATAAAGAGCAAGGCTTTGACAATAAACCATTCTGTAAATAAGGAACTAGTATTTGACATAGGCTATTTGAATAAACAATACTTGTGATGTTTAAAAAGCACCCCACGCTGTGAAACAATATTTATACGCAAAGGTGATCCATTAACATGGTTCTTCCTTTAAAGTGTATAGAGACATTCTATTTGAAATGCAGTATCTGTTCTAACTTTTCTAAAACTTAATCTGGTGAGAGAGCTGCGCATTAGAATTTTCGATCACTGCAACATTCATATTAATATAATATGTATGCAGAACATCTCTGACAGAGGTTGGCTAGATCCTGTATTCAGAAAAAGAAGGGGAAACAGTTCTTGTGGCAGCTGAGGTAATAAATTTTGTAAAACCTATTTGCTTTTTCATATGGGTTGTAAATCCTCTCCTAGATTTCTTTGTCATGCATAACTTTGAAAAATTATTTTTTATCTAAATGTTCAAGGTTTTATTATTGTGCATATTAGAAAAATAATTGGCACCCTTGGAGAGGTTGTGTATCATTGTTAGATAATCACAGAATCACTAGATTGGAAGGGACCTTTAAGGTCATTGAGTCCAACCCATGCCCTAAAACCTCAACTAAACCATGGCACTGAGTGCCACATCCAGTCTTTTTTTAAACACATCCAGGGATGGTGACTCCACCACCTCCCCAGGCAGGCCATTCCAGTACTTTTATCACTCTTTCTGTAAAAAACTTTTTCCTGATAGCCAACCTATAGTTCCCTTGGTACAACTTAAGACTGTGTTCTCTCGTTCTGTCCATTGCTGCCTGCAGAAAGAGACCGACCCCACCTGACTACACCCACATTTCAGGAGGTTGTAGAGAGTGATAAGGTCACCCCTGAGTCTCCTTTTCTCCAGGCTAAACACCCCCAGCTCCCTCAGTTGTTCCTCACAGGGTTTGTGTTCCCAGCCCCTCACAGCCTCGTTGCCTCCTCTGGATGCGCTCAAGCGTCTCAAGGTCCTTCCTGAACTGAAGGCCCAGAACTGGACACAGCACTTGAGGTGTGGCCTCACCAGTGCCCAGTACAGGGGAAGAATGAGCTCCCTGCTCCTGCTGGACACACTGTTCCTGATCCAGGCCAGCATGCCCTTGGCCTTCTTGGCCACCAGGGCACACTGCTGCCTCATGTTCAGCTGCTGTCACCAGAACCCCCAGGTCCTTCTCTGCCTGGACACTGTCCAGCCACACCATCCCCATTGCAGGGGTTATTGTGGCCAAAATGCAGGACTTGGCACTTGGATTTATTAAACTTCATCTTATTGGAATCTGCCCACCCATCCAACCATTCCAGGTTGCTCTGCAGAACCCTCCTACCTTCCAGCATGTCAACACATGCTCCCAGCTTAGTGTCATCTTCAAATTTACTAATCCACATCATCAGTGAAGATACTGAATAAAATAGGCCCCAGCACAGACCCCTGAGGGACACCACTGGTGCCTGGCCCCCAGCTGGATGCAGTACTGTTCACCACCACTCTCTGGGCCCAGCCAACCAGCCAGTTCCTAATCCAGCAGAGTGCTCCTGTCCAGGCTGTGGGCTGCCAGCTTTTCCAGGAGTGTGCTGAGGGAGACAGGGTCAAAGGCCTTGCTGAAGTCCAAATAGACAACAGCCAGAGCCTTTCCCACATCCACCAGGCAGGTCACCTGGTCACAGAAGGAGATCACCAGGTCAAACACTACCTACCCCTCCTAAACCTGGGTCTGGCTGTGTCTGATACCCTGGCCATCCTGGAACTGCAGCATGATACCACTCAATATAAACTGCATCATCACCTTACTGGGTACTGAGGTCAGGCTAACTGGCCTATAATTAATTTTATGCTTTCTTTCACTTGTATATTTTATTTCTGAATTCGAAGAAAAAAATCTAGGTATATCTGATGTCATGTATACCCCGCTGCTTTTTAAGTAACTCAGAAATACAATTTTGCATGTTACTAGAGTTTGAACCATACTTGAATTTCGAAATTTTATTATTTCAGGTGTACAAAGAACCACTCTTTACAAGAAGTATCTCATGCATGTGTTGTATTTATTCTTCTAGCCCCCCAAGAAAGACAAGTTCCAGAGTTGTAGATCTGTAATGGGCTTTTATTATATATACCTGTATATATAGTACTTATTATCCCTGAGTACTTTAGAAGAAATACCACTGAAATTATTATTCATCTTACACTTTTTATCTGCAGTTTTTCTATGTTTACAGACTCAAAGGCTTTAAATAGCAGACTCAGACATTAAATAACAAAACACAGGTTTTCATTCCTATTTTTATGTGTTAAAATTATGGAAAAATACAAAGCATTCTATTGCATAAGGCAGCACAGCAAGTGACAACTGTCCACAGTTAAAGTTGTAATTTGGATTGTACTTATGGTTGAGACTTATCCTGTGCTTGAACATAGCAGAAGTCAGAAATATCTCACAAATCTGAGTAAAGTAGTGCCTGTGGCAAAATCAGTATATTTCTTGAATTTTTAAGTTTTTTGTCTTTAATTTCAATTTCAGCTAAAAGATATGTTTCCAGGCTTTCGTTTGGCCCTTCCGCCAAAGCGCTGGTTCAAGGATAATTATAATCCTGACTTCTTGGAAGATCGACAGCTGGGGCTGCAGGCATTCCTCCAGAACCTAGTAGCTCACAAAGATATTGCTAACTGGTATGTGATTAACCTTTGCTTATGCATTTGTGGCTTTTTTTCTGTCCATACTCCTCTTATAAAACTCCTAGACTCCAGCAGTGTATCTTTGGGCAGTATGGTGAGGGATTTCAGGAACATTCACGTTGTGCATTTGGTTCATTATGTGAATTATTCACTGTCCCTTTAAATTAGTCTCAGCATAAAAAAGTGGAATTGCAGTCTTTTGAATTGTATAGGGATAACTAAAAGCTGCAGTATTTAAAATGTTAGAATAAGCCCATGTTTATTCCTAAAACATTATTTTTCAGTGTTTAATGCAGAATAGACAATATTGTTAATTTATACAAAGTGTGTTAGGGTTTCATAATGGAGAGAACCTACACTTACTATGCAATTAGTTCTTAAAATGTGTATTAAACTACAAGGTTTTTATTGGCATGAAAGTAATAGGAGTACCTTTACAGATTCCTGTGCATAAGTAAATATAAGCCACAAATCAAGAAAGTCATAATAATTTAAAAAACATAATGTGTTTAAGCAGCAAAATGCAAAGATTTCTTTCAACAGTATCTTTTTTTGTACAAAGTCGGAGATTCTTCCAAAGCAGGAAAGTTAATAGAATGTAATTCTGACAAATGAAATGTAAAATCATTTTATTACAGACAAAGAAGAAAATTCAAGTAAGCAACTTGCTAGAGGCAAAGCAGTTAGTTGTTAAAACCTTTGCCAGCACCAGAAATAAAACAGTTAAGTTTGCTATACTAGAGATCCTGTGAGGAATGAGTCCGAGAACCTGTCATCATCTGAAACTTCATTCAAAACCGAGAGTAAGCAATGTTCTAACGCAAACCTAATTCCCTCGAGACTTTTAAAGGAACAAAATTTTAAAATTGCCAAGCTGTGGTGTGGGACCATGAGACCATATAGTGCTCATACCTACATTATTTTTTAGTAGAAGGGCTATTACTACATTTGACATGTTTTTATAAGGCATTCAACTGCTAGGCCTGGTAAATAGGGATTTGTACATCAGTCTGACTTGGGTACTGCTTGTAGTAAAAAAAACCCCGAAGTGCTAAGCAGGTAAATAAAAGTTATCTATGTCTCCTGTAGAGACAAGCAAGTAGTTGTGACAGGGCTCATATAAAATGGTTAAAAGACAAGGGGCAAAGGATTGATGGAAATTCAGGGGTCGTACCCCTGGAATGTTACATCACAATTGCAGACACTGATGTTCAGAACATCTTGAAATTATCTGGAGAACGGAATGAACAATGAGATCACAAACTATTGCAGAAGGATTCTGAGGTACTGAGTGCCTAACATCAGTTTTTGTGTCTTGAAGTAGAAAATGGCACTAAGTACACCCATTCAGATTTATGAACTCAGCTGGTTTTTGCAACCTATTAGAAAATAACTATTGGTATTGATAGCACTAGTTTTCTGAATCAGTTCAGTACTCAGCAATAGTCAAACAGTTTCATTAAAATCATTAGAGGAACTTAAAAGAGGAAAAAGAAGTTATTGCTGGGGGAATCTTAATTGTACTTCCACATAGTTCAGTGCTAAAACACAGCATTTAGTTTCAAAGGAGGTGTCTTAGAGGTACAGAGACAAGCAAGTAAGAGCAGACAAAGCTACAGAAAAACTTCTCTGCAAGAAGAGTTCTGTTCAGTCTGTTGTCTTAGGTGAGACAAACAGGGCACGTGAAATCATCAAAGGGGAGAGGGAAGGTGAATAAAGAATGTTAATATTTTGATGATTCATAGTCATGCTGGAGTGTGTTATGCTGAGTGGCAAAGCTTTGCTGTGAGGTGTCAGAGACAAAGCTTAAATGGTTTCAAAAAGAAATGGGGCTCAATTTAAGAGTTTCTGTGTCAGTGGCTATTAAGTATGATTATATGGGTGAGGTATGCAGCTGAGAAGTTCAAAAACTTCCTAATTATTTGATTACACAATAATAGGTGTGGCAAAAAGAAAAGGAATCAATCTCTAATAGTCCTTGAATGTAACTTCTGTTACACTGCTGGAGACACATTAGTGAATGGACTTGCTTAAATACATCTGAAGTCCTTATGCTTCATATTGTTGCAGCTATTTCAGCTGGCTTGTTTGTATCTTAGTGATGGACCATATTGGACAAAATAGTGTTTGTCACAATTTAAGGTAAAAAAACTCCAAACTGTAATTTTTAGACTGCATTGGTTATCAGATACGAAAATGAATTAATATAAAATGTTTGTGTGGAATCAGTTTGTATTTTGGCTGATGAAGAGAAGGTTAACCAAAATGTGGTTTATAGAACTGTCGTCCCAGTAGGGCTCTGCATAAAGACAAATTTTTTAATAAACTTTATAAGCTATTGATATGGTTCCAGTGTTTGGATCTATGGAAGGTCTGAACTCATCAAGAAGTTATTAGAATGAGGGAGATTTAATCAATCTAATATATTTACCCACTTACCCGAGAATAAATTTACTATTAATGGAAATTAATACTTGTCCCTCACATGAGCGGTGGTGAGCATTTCACCCTGTTTTCCCTTTTAAAGTTCACCATTTACTTCTCCAGTCTTGCAAATAAGTCAGACTGCTTGGGTCAGACCTAAACCAAAAATCCTTTTTTCTTTGCTGAGAACAAGTCTGGTTTATTTCTCTTTATACCTTATGTACTGTATTGACAGTGGGAAATTTGCCCTTCAGGGATAGGAGACCTCATTTGTTATACCTATTTTTTAATAAAACAGATTCACAAATTATTTTAAAGATAAAATTGAGGATAATATATGCAGGTGGCTAAATTTAGAGTTTGTGTTTTATAAACTTCTCATGCTTTATGTTGTATTGAAGATTCAGTGAAAGATCAAATTTAAATCCACCCACAGAGTTAAATCGTGTTCAGGAAAATTTCATACAACTTGTGAAGTGGGAGAAAGAAGTGTAACCTGCTAAACAGAAGCATCAGCTGGCTTTATATAGATGACAGAGCTGTCCTGTCTCCACCCTGAATAAGAAGCTTGGAAGGGAGGAACTCGGTCAGCTTGGAGTCGGGAATCCCATGAGCTGCACTGCCCCTTGCTGCCCTCCCTAATGCTGGCAATGCTCCTCCCTGGAGAGTGAGGTCAGCCAGCACACGAGTACAGCAAGCTCTGTCACAGGACAGAAGAGATCCCTGTGGTACTTTGAAGGCAGAAACTTCTGTTCATGACATGGAATGAAGAGGTGTAACACATGGTGAGGAGAGCAGGGGCAGAGCAGACTCTCAGAGCAAAGCTAGGCTGCCAGTAAATGTTCATGCCATCAGGTGTCTATTTTAGGTAAAGAAACAACAAAGTAAATGTTCCATGTACTTTAGATAAATGTTCTTTAGAAAAAGTGATAGCATAATGAATGATTAGTGTTTGAAGAAATTTCTCATTTTGTTTTAAGCTGGTTGATTAGGATCGTAGTTGGGTGGAAGTTTCCTTTCTTGTGTTTGTACTTTGTGAAAACCTCAAATGCAGAGAATGAGTGGAAAACAAAAAAATACTGCCTTTTGCCCTCGTGGGAGGAAGAGACAAGAAATTATGTTTGGATTCACATTTTTCATTTTTGTGCACTCATTTCAGTAGGAGATGATTTGAAAATTTACAGTAGTGAGTGGAAGAACAGCATTGCACCTAGGTTATTACTTGCTAATTAATTGTTAATACAGTGTTTTAATTTGAGGTTATTTGAAGAAGCATGAATACAACTGAGAAGGAAGGCTTTTAAAAGGTGGCTGAAGGGACATGTTTGGAGATGTTTAGGAGTTCTGTGAAAAGTAAGCTAAATTTGGAAGGTAGAGTGAGACAGATACTTGAAATACTCTGTACTGAACCACAGGATTACACCTACTTCCTTCTTCTGGCCTTTGCAAAACATACAGAGAGGGATGGCAACTGTTACACAAATCCGAATGGAATGCATTCATTTGAAATGTGTATTCAGAGATGGCTATGAACTAGATCCATGGCACATTGTCTTCTATTATTTTATAACTTATTATTTATATAAAATATATACTGTATATATAAAAAAATTATAATGGGTATACGTTAATGAATTATGATCTTAGCAAAATGGAGACAGGTGAACACGTTTCAGTACTCATGCTTAAATTCCCTGATACTGCCTGAAGGGATCTGTATATGGATTTTAACAGCATACTTCTCATCCATTGTATAATACTTATTTTATAATACTTATTTTTCTCCAGGAGAATTTTTCAAACTTCTTCAATACCAAAGTGATAAACTTGCCAGTTGTCATGTAGCAACAAATTCAACAAAAATTTTAAAAATCATTAAAAATCATGCTCCAAAATTGCTTATTCATCTTCATAAGTTACATTCTAAGTACTGTCCCTGGACAACACATACAACTGAGACTTAATAGCTTGTTAACTGTCTATTTGTTAATTGTTTTGAATACTTGGGATTAAATTTGAGGATATAAACTTTTGTGTCACTTGAAGAAATACCTCCATTTTGTGATCATTTTTAAGTGTTGTTGCTGATTTTGTACTTCAAGTAATTTTCTCTCTTTTATTTGGTAAAGCCTTGCAGTGAGAGAATTTCTTTGTCTGGATGATCCTCCGGGTCCTTTTGACAGTCTAGAAGAGAGCAGGGTAAGTGCTAAATAGTAGGATAGAAACAGAATGCAAAAGGCAGGCGTTAGAATATTGTAAGATCTGTGTCATGATAAGGAATTTCTGTTTCTGTTCTTTCACAAAAATCACAGAAGTGTTTCTTCAATGGGCATAGTCTGATAATTGGTGCACGCTGATAGTCTTTGACTGCTGTACTTCATCCCTGTCCCAAAATATTCCTTCTTTTTTGACTTTTATGAGCCACAGAAGAAGTTTGTTTTGTAAAACAACTATATAATGCACCTACTGAATATAAGAAGAAATTTTATAAGTTTACATTGAGCACATTGTTACAATGCTTATACCTTAGACTTCAGGTCTTGCATGGAAATGTTTCTTGCCATAAAATCACAGAATCATAGAAACATGGGTGGATTAGGTTGGAAGGAGCCTTAAAGATCATCTACTTCCAACTCCCTGTCATGGGAGTTCTCAAGTAATGAGTGCAGTTAAATGATTAATTCTAACCACCAAAAATAGTGTTTTTGCAGAAAACTAAATAGTGTCAAGTAGTGTTCTAGTAGTTTCAACATGCTTATGAGCACACATGAGGACAAATAATACTGTGTCCTGCAGCCTATTTTATTAGAAGTTTTACTGACATGCAGAGCTGTATCAAGGCTGTCGAGAACAGATGATCTTAGTTTTCTTGCTTCATAGTATATAACTATGTTTTAGAATTGTACATACATTGTTAGTGTTGCAGAAATTATGAATGTTAAGTGATGCTTGTTCAACTAAATTTATACTTGACAGTTTACTTTGCATGTATGTAGGAGTGCCTTGGCTCTTGTTACATTACTATGTGCATATGAAAGATTTGGTATGTTTTTGTGTCTCAAGCTCATATTTGATTTCTATACAATCCCTTTTCCACCACTGATACTTAAGCTGATGAATTTTTTTTTAAATTACCATAATTATTTATTCAGATAATTTAAAAAATTTAAGTGTCTTCTTTATTTAAGTCATGTATACTGTGGTGAAATCTGTTATTCTTCCACTGGAATTTAATCAAACCATTAGAAGAGCTGTGCTGTTGTAGTTTAGCTATTACCCATTTCTGTGAAGTTGTTAAGACAGCTGTCATAAAATTCTCCAAGAGATACCACACCTTATTTATAGAGGGAGCTTGGAAGGGGCTTCTTGAGATCATCTATTCCAACTCTCCTGGCTCAAGTAAGGTCAGCTACTGCAGGTTGCCCAGGACCATGTCCAGTCAGATTTTTAATGTTCTGCAGAGGAGACTTCACAGCCTCACTGTCCAGCCTGCTCCAGTGGCCAATCACCACTTTCAGTACAGTAAAAAGGTGCAGCCTCTCAGGTCCCATGAACATTAGTATGTCCAGTTTGTTCAAGTGCTCCCTGATCTGATCTGATCTTCCCCCACTGCAGGCGAGTTTGTCTTGACCTTCCTTCTGGTTGCAGGGAAGGAATTACTCAAAGGCTAGTCTTTCCAGTCAACACAACAAGTCCGTGGTTTCCCATCTTTCTTTTGTTGATGATGTACTTGTAGAATCCATTTTTTGTTTCTTTTCACATGCCTTGCCAGATTCAGCTCCTCATTGTCCTTCACTTTCATAATCCTGTAAGATTAGACAGCAGCCTTACATTCCTCCTGTGTGCCTTCACCCCTAGTAGGATTGCTTTTTATGTCTGAACTCAGGAGATCCTTGCCCATCCACACAGGCCACCTGCAACTTCTGCTTAACTTTCTACTTTGTTGAGCTGTACTTCCTGACCCTGTAGGTGGTGATCATTAAATATCAACTGGCTCTGCTGAAATGCTCTTTGCTCCAAGGTGTTTTCCCATGGATTCATTCTTCCAAGCAGGTTTCTGAAGAGATTTGAAGTCTGCTCAACCTGAAATCCATGGTTGTGGTCATGCTTTTTGTGCTTCTGATTGTTAGGAGCCTAAACTCCTGCATACTAAGAGCATCTATATCCATCCCTTACTGTTTGTTGCTTTTTTTCTTTCCCTGAACTGCCTTATACAGGAAAAGCACCAAGGTTCATGTACTTATTCCTGGAGTTCATTTTTAAGGTATCTCAAAACTTACTTCTGTTTTGCCTTTCTATGACTATCCAAAGCATTGCAGAAAAACATCTTCTGTTTTCCTGATCATGGAAAATATGGATATCTTCTATATGGGTTATTTCTATTCTGTTATTCCAAGGACTTGCCAAAACACATTTACCTTTTTTGAGGGAGAGATACAGGTACCTGCTCCATTAGAAGCTGATTAGGCCTAGAAATTTAATTACAGAAAAGTAGGCAAAATACTCGCTAATCTTCTTTTTTCCTCATATCCTTGGTAGTTGTTCCCACAGATCTTTTCCCAGCCATCTCTGTTTCATGATCTGAAGAAGGAAGCAAAGCTGCCTCCCAGTTGTCCTCTCAGAATTATAGGGAAAATTAGTCCAGCCTGGGTATTAAAACTGTTCCACACTCCAGGTGTCCAGCTGTCTAAAGAACAAGATAGCTCATTACATGCTGTTCCCTTTCTCAGCTTTGGTTCACTTTTCTGCTATTACAGCATCCTACAGAATATATTGATGTTTTCATACTCAGTTGCCAATAGTGCCTGTTTGCTTGGGCAGCTCATACCCAGATTGCAGATAGAGATCAGTTTTTCCAAAAGGCTTTATTCAGTTCTCATACAGAGCAATGAAACCGTTTTTGACACTTGTTCAATATTTTTATCTATTTTGTGTATGGGGAAGTTTCCATGTGCATGCATCTAAAGGTTGAAATAATAAACTTAATTATGTTCTTAAGGAAATTATGTCAAATATTCAGTTAGGGCATCTTCAGCCTTGAATATTTTCACACAGAGGAGAAAAATTTACTTAATTGACTTGGCTGAAATGGGATGACTGCTTAACCAGAGTGATAGCTGAAGCAATCACTACAAATGCTGTCAAGAGTGAGTTGCATGGCACGTGCTCTTGGTTCTAATAGACATGAATAATGTCTTAAGACATGGCTTAACTCATGACTCGTCTTCAAGTGTGTGTCAACAAAGAGAAATTTGCTATCTGAGTCAATAAAATAAATTAAAATTCCACAGAGAAAATAGGGTTATTGAATTGAAAACTCCTCATTTGTTTGTATTGTGTAATTACAGGAAAACTCAACATTTTAAAGATCATGAGCCTGCTTCAGTTAAAGCAAAGGATAGTATATTCTTCATGCTTGTAGCCTGTTTCGAAACTTTAGGAAAAAGAGCATTGTTCTTAACTGAGCTCATATAAAATGCTTATATTCAGTGGACTCTGAATTAGTGGTTAGTTGCAGGTAATATTAAGCCAAGAAAGCCTCCCATGTGGGGCTCTTATTTATAAAGAACATGTAAATTATTAAATCAGAATTGCACATTACTGCTGGAAGGCTTGTGCTTTCCAGTAATAGATGAGGAGGCTCTGTGCCAACGCTCCTGTCTCTTCCTGCTTTCAGTGGATGTTGCATTAGACATGGGCTCTTCAGGTTAGGTTTTGGGATTGCTCACTGGCACATCCGTCAGGGTGTGTGATACACACGTGTCATGCTCAGCAGAGCGTATTTGTCATGGCTGAGTAATTGGTTCACAGCATCCTATTAAACTTTTTCAAAATATTTTTGTACTGGTCTCCAGATTGTCGTGATTTCATATTTGTAGCAGGTGTTTGGTACAGAACTGTACAGCTTTGTCTTTTTCCTGGGAAAGGAAAGAATATGTACTTAATCCAAATATTCCTCTCATCATGGGAATATATAAATACTTTGACTTTCAAGTCATGCAGAAATAAAACTTTTATGAGGAGAAAAGGGAGCAGGGAGTTCAGTTTATGTTCCATATAGGCAAAAAGGTTCAAAATCAGGAACTACTCTTCTAGTGTCTCTCTTAACTGTGAGACAAACAATGTGATTAAAGTATTTGCGTTGCAGTTTAGCTGAGTAATTGCATCATTCAAATTCATCATTCAAAGCAAAGCAGCACTATGAAGATAAGAATTCAGTTTAAATTTTGCATGGCTTTTTATAGTAATCAATCTGAAGACAAGCAGATGTAACACTGTTATAGGTTGATATTTCTAAGAGAAAAGTCAATAAAGGCAGTCCACTGAAGTTTAATTGAAGATGCTCTTAAATTTGTCTTTCAGGCTTTCTGTGAAACTCTGGAGGAAACAAATTATCGCCTGCAAAAAGAACTGCTTGAAAAACAAAGGGAGGTTGAATCACTGAAGAAATTATTAAGTGAAAAGCAACTTCATATCGATGCCGTTGAAAGAAGAATTAGGTATGTAGAAATTTTAAGGGTTTTAGGAGGTTATCTCCATGAAAGCATTTTCTCTATCTAGTCACAAGCACCAGCTTTAGCTGTATCTTGGAAACCATTTTCCCTGCAAAACCACATACAAAGCACTTTTTTCAGTAAGCTCTTTCTCATATGCTGGCTAAAAGCTATTTAGTACTAATGACCGAGAAACTTGTCCTGTCTTTTCCCTCTGAAGTAACTGGGATTGTTTCCTAATACTTCAAGTCCTGTAAAGTTGGAGCAAGATTCTGTTCTGCTTTTGAAATTTTGAAAATGTGAAATGCCCTACTAGAGATGAGTGGGAAAATTGCCTTGAGTTATAAAATTCTGTCCTCAAAGGTTTGACAGAGCATAGTGATCAAGCAGCTATATATCTGTAGTAATTTCTTTAACTTTGTTCTGAATTGCTTGGATTGAGATGCTGCAGGTACCATTTAAATAGCATGGGAGACTGTCCACTTAAACCCAAGGGAAAATGGTATCTGTCTGCTAAATTCTGTAGCAGGAGCTGAGGAATTGATGTTGTGCTATCCAGTGTCCCATTAGAGCTGCTGAGTCAGTACTGCAGCATTTCCTTAGCAAAAGACTGAATTCCTATGGTTCCATAAGAACTTCACAGAACCTTGGAATTATTTAGGAACCTTAAAGATCATCCAGTTTCTGCTAGACCAGGTAGCTCACAGCTCCATCCAGCCTGGCCTTGAACACTTACAGGGGTGGAGCATTCACTTCTCTGAGCAACTTGTTCCAGTTCCTCCCACCCTCACAGTAAAAAATCTCTCCCTAACATGAGATGGGATGAAAAAAACATTCTCTGTGTGTGTGTGTGTGTGTGTCAGTTCCAGGGGCAGTGAAGAAATTGTAGAAAAAAAAAAAAGAAAATTTAAAATAAATTCTATTTTAATACAGAACGGTTGCTGAGTCCAGCATATCCAGGTTGACAAGCAAGTCACAGCTTAAAATGTTCTCTAGGGAACTACCTTTGGAAAAGGCTTTAAATGGAATTATTGTGGCTGGCTGAAAATTCAGATCAGAATACCATGCTCAGTTTGTTGCTTACTCCTGAATGCAAGTAATTACATTTGGAAGATGCTTCCCCTATTTGATGACAAACTTACAACATGCTGCTGACTTTAATAGTGAAACAGTCAGGAAAAGTTAAATAACTTGCATTTGGCTAAAACATCATGATAGGAAATTCTGTGTGACTGAAAGTAAAAAGGCGTGAATAGCAAAAAGGGACTTGATATTTTAGTGTTTTCCCTGAAGATAGATAGTGTTTTTAAAATACTCAAACACACTGCTAGTTTCCCAGATACATAAAATTAGTGAAAGTCAGCCACATAGTGTCTGAAGTCTTCATGAAAAATAACTTCAGTGACTTTTAGCTGTAAAAATTACCAACTTAAATAAACTTGTGACCTTATTCAGCTTGTCTGATGGAAAATGAACCCAGAAGAAATGTCTGTCTTTGGCCTTGTTGAAGGAGAATTTTTATTTGATGGCCCAACAAGAATTAAGCATCTTATGCCTACACACTCTAAAAGCCAGGTACATACAATGGATGTGAGGCAGAGGGCAACAGTTGGACAAGTCCTGAGACTTGCAGGACTATTGTTGTTACTGTTATTATAATATTGCTGCATTTGGCTCAGACATAGCCCAGTAGTCATGTTACAGAATGCTGCTCAGGCTTTACATAAAATGCATGCATTGAAATAAAATAATAGTAATAGTAGTTAGAGCAATTTTAAAAGGGAAAAAAATACAGTAGTATGACTTTACACAAAATGGATCACAAGCTTTTGTTTCCAATTCAAGTCACAGCTTTCAATGACAAATTGATCTATGTTTTCCACACAGAGGTTTGGAAAAAAGGATTTCTTTTGTCAGCCTACATGCCCATATTTCCATTTGTAGCGAAGCTAGCTGGACCATTATCTTGTGTTGCTATTAAGAAAATAATTGTCTTTATCACTAATGGAAAAATGTATTGCTTTGAAACTTAGTGTGTGGTTTTGTAGAGTTTCAGGGAGAAACTCGAGACCAGGTTGCTCAGAGCTCCATGCAGCCAGGCCTTGAGCACTTCAGGGATGGGGCATCCTCAACATCTCTGGACAACCTGTTCCAGTGCCTCAGCACCATCACAATAAAGATTTTTTTCCCCTAATATCCAATCTAAACCTACTCTCTTTCAATTAGAAGCCATTCTTCCTTGGGGAAACAGTCCTATCCCTACAGGCTCTTGTAAAAAGTCTCTCTGCATCTTTCTTTTAGGTTCCCTTCATGTACTGGAAGGCCAGAACTAGGTCATCCCAAAGTCTTCTCTTTTCCAGGCTGAACAATCCCAGTTCTCTGAGCCTTTCCTTGTAGGAAAGGTGCTCCCTCCCTCTAATCATCATGGTGGCACAGATATAGAGGACTAAATTTAGTTTAGGAATAAGCAGCTGGAGCAAATAAACTGTTTAAATAGCTATCCAGTGCAAGCCCTGCCATTTCTGTAGCAATAAAAGAAATGTGGCATGCAGGAGTGAGATTGAAAGGTTACTTTCAATCTTTTTGCAGAAACTGCCCAGGTTAAAATGTAACAAACAGTTCTTCAGTGACAAATGTTTGCTGTATGGATTGGTGGTACTCTGTTCTTATCTGTTGTAGGGATTTATCTTTAGGAAAAATGACTCGTCAAATGTCAGGAGAAGAAAGTGAGTGCAGTGGTGAGGTGGAGTCTTCTGCAGTAGAAGCAGACCAGGGTACCCTGGGTGAGGACAGCTGGTAAATACTATTATTTTACTTGTATTTTAGTTGTTCTTAAAATACGTTTTTTGAAATGTTTGGTCATGCGTTAGTTCTGCACAAATGAGAAATTCAGCATTTTGCTGCACCTCTCTGCTGCATAAAGGCTCTCAGGATAGATAATTTTAGATCTGGTTAAAAAAGCTTTGTCAATGTTTTATGGATTGTCTGCATCAAATGGCTGTAGAAAATCATACCATTTTCCACTTATTGATCTGTCTTTGCAGCTCAGACAAAGAGAACCACGAGCCATGCTGGAGTGGCTCTTTGGCTGGAAGTTCTGTCCCAGAAATTGAAGTTGCTGAAGTAGCCTATACCGCGGATGAAGAATAGCTGAGCAGCAGCTGTCACCTGGGAAAGGTTCATGGCAAGGGTGTATCTCTGGGTAGGATCATAGAGTAGCTGTGAAAAAGTCACAGCAAAGAGCAAGAATGCACATATTGAATGTTTACATAAATCCTTACAAATTTTTAATGTAAGAAATATACCCAGTGCTGCTTTGATTTCAGTTTTTATCTAGCCCTTACATATTTAATATATTGAAGTCTAATAAGGGCTAAAATCAGCTAAAGTTTAGATAGTGTACATACACAATTTGGCTGACTTTCCTAGCAGAATGACGAGAGTTTCAGATTAAATCATGGAACACATCTAACCCATATGTCATATATTGCCACTGTTGTGACACATTTGATGTGTTCATCTGTTTGGTATTTGTGTTTTCTTATAGCCATAAAATAATGCTTGCTGAAGTAAAAATGGACTTGTTTGTGTTTAGGAATGGAGAATGTGTTGGTTTCAAATTCTAAAGCTGAAGGAAGTTTCTCTGGAAATTTTATGCAATGCAATAGGAAAACTTCCAGTTCCGAGAAAAGTAGTTACAAAATGGGATCAGAGTTGGACATTGTAAAATGGTCATTTTTGCTGAAAGAACTGATCTGAGACCCCCAAAACACTGTGTATTTTCATCCCAAGATAGCATGCTGTTATACTTTTTGTTCAGTAATGCTGCTTTGAGAATCTGTGATACCTTTGTTATATACCCATGTAACAACAAAATCTGTAAGTTTGCCTTTTACTCAGAACACTACCTCTTACCACCTTGCTAATACATTCATGTTTGTTTAAAAATATTCCAGATTATATGGAGGTTATTGAAAGACTTGTAAAGAAGCCATATTTTTTCCTGCACAGTTCATAATGATTGAATCTGGTTGCAGTGTGTTTTTGTTTCAATATATTGTACACATGGGGATGTTGGTACCTGTGTTGTATAACCTATTTTTCAAAATGTATTAAGACAGGAGATGCACTTTATAATTAAAACTCCATTGTGCCAAGTTCAGTTGGCTGATCGGTTGAGAAATAGGAGTTGCAGGGAGAGGATTATGTAGTGCCTTTTTGTATTTTACTTGCTCATTACTGCAGAATTTTGTTACAGTGCTCTGGGTCAGTTCTGTGGAATCTTTGATACAGCATTTTTCTGCTCTTCACTTATTTACTAAAAGTGCCTTGTTTTATTATGCTTTTCCAATAGGAAGAATGATGTTTTGGTTTTTTTTTGCCCTGTACCACCCACATTGTTGTTTAATGTTGTCAATATGCAGTGTCTTTGTGCTGGAGTTTTCAAAGGGAGCTTTGTACTTCAGGCTATGCATACAATGACCTTATGCAGAACTGTATAAACCTTCCTGGTGAAATAAAACTGGACAAAACACCTGTCTTCTTTTTTGCATTGTAGAAAAAACCAAACATTTAATGCCTTGTCTAGCAGAAAGATAAACTACTGCTAGAACAAGACATTTCTTACCTCAGAGATTTCCTGCACTTACTCAGCTTTGGTCTGAGTCCTATTTGTACCAAAAAATGTCTGCATGAAAATGAATGAGAATGCTGTGACACCAGAAATCTTACTGTACTTTTCTTGAAGGTGAAAGTAAAAAAGAAACTGATTTTTTATATATATATCCAACATAAATCCTCACAGATGCTGAGTGAACTCAATAAAGTTTTGGCACATTATTGAAAATACATGAAATCTTGTGTCAGATGTCACTTATATATTTGAAAAGATCAAACTTTGTCTGTCAAAATATTGTTAGGTTTACAGCTATAAAGAATTTTAAAATACTGAAAAGGTGCTTGGGTCATACATGACCAGGATTTCTAAAGTACAGCAGGGAAACCTGCAAATCTAGACACTAAAGAAAGCATTAATGTAATTTACAGTTTAGTCATGAGAGGGCAAAGGAATTAAATCTTCCAGAATTAAAAGATATTCTGCTAACCCAAAGTATTTAGTATCCTGTGAATAGACATTTTTGTTTTAGGGGGAACCTTGTTTTAACCAAACAGAGCTGGAGGAAGTGAATTTGTTCAGCAGCAGTGTGGTATCACTTCAGCTATGTAACTGGTTAATGAATGGTTATCCTCTCTAAAGGACACACAGAATTGGAGGTGGACAGTCCATTGTGGCCTTTGAACATCTTGATCAAGGTTTATTCCAAGATAGTCCCATACTGAATTTTTTTCTGATGCACTTGCATCCATTCTGGCACTATTTTCATGTGTTTCCTTCTTTTTTCATTCACTGGTGCAATATTAGTACGGAAGAAGCCAAGTTTCCAATATTTGATTTGTAAGAATTGGCAGAGGAGTTCTGTGCCCACGAAAAGCACAGAGGAATATTCAAACTGGAACTGTAGCAGAGTGAGCTAGTTACAAGAATAACAACCTGTAACACATTGTTTTCTGTTGTAGGTAATTGTGTTAATAGTTCAGCCACTGATTTACAACAGGGTTTTTCCCTTAGTTTTAGATATTGATGCATAGTGCATAGTTTAATCTTCTTGAGGGGTTGCTTTTGTTTAATACTACATCATCTAATCCTGCAGGATTTTTTATCCTCCAAAGCACATGCACTCTGCCCACACCACTTCTCTGCTTTTGCTGACTAGAACTGAATCAAGAATGAGTCCCTATAAACTCCCCCTGCATACCCTTCCCACTGTGTTGGACACACAACACAACATCAGCTATGAGTTAGTTAACAATAGTCCCAATTAAACCAGCTCAAGGAGAGGAGGAAATTAATTCACCAGACAGCACCTGACAGTGATAGGAGAGAGCAGCCTCCATGGTGCACTTTCTACAGGGCTTTTGTGCTCCCCTCTTTGTGCTAAGCATCTTTGTTTGCAGGGGAAGGGGTTGGGGTCTTGGAGTGGAAGTGAAAAGGGACCAGCAAAGCTCCTGTTCTAGATGGTATGTCTGCCCCAGATGGTTTTTACTCTCTGTAGCTCAGTAGAACACTAAGTAATTTGATTTTTTTTTTCTCTGCAATTTCTATACCTTTTTTGAAAAGTAGCTATGAAGGAGCAGCATTTATTCTACTAGAAAAAAAGTTGATTTTGAGTAGATTTTTCCCTTTCTGTAGGAAATTTCATGTGGATTTTTTGTGGAGTTTTTCCTGTGCGAGCTGTGCCAGGCTCCGATACATGCTGGATGAGTGGTTATGTTATGAAGTTGCTGCTAAAATCAGGGGTTTTTTTAGAAATGTCAGATAACACAAATATATAGACCAAGGTCACAAATCACCAAGGAAGGAAATAATCCTATAGGAAACACTCTATGGAATACCAGATCTTAGGGGTCTTTCGTCCTATCATTCCTTTCTATACTTCAGTTAAGTCTTTGTGCAAGAGATCAGGACATTCGGATTACTAAACAGGTCCAACACTCCAAACTAGATACATATTTTTCCTATAAAATACAGAACTTGCTTTAAGGGATGCTTGGGTAACTGAACTGTATCCTCAGATCCATGTTTGTTTAAATCTAATAAGGAATCTGGGGACTGATAATGCAGCCATCTCCAAAAGATGTCTCTTTTAAGAGTTTGGCTGAGCAGTCAATGTACTGACCAGTGGAGTTGGTTGTTCTACATTTTTATGGTCTGCAACACATTGTTAATGCAAAGGGTATTAACTTCTTAGAGGAAAGACAAGAGAGAATGGAAAAGATGGATGGGAAAGAGGGGATTGCCTTGTCCATAATTCACACCTGAGCATTTTTCCCCTTTGAAAGTAAAAATTTGTTCACTCATTTGTTGACCAGAACTGCTTCTCCACTGTTAATTTGTGTTGTAAGTGGTTTAGGTTCTGTGTCAATTGTAACCCATTCAGGAACACCTGCTCCCATAGCACTGGCATTTCTTTGCCAGCCTCACTGTGCTGACCTTTACCCAGTCTTGTTTCAGAGGACAAACTTTTGTGTTTGGTCCTTCTCAGGTTGTGCATTGCAAAGAAAACACTGAGCCCAGGGGTTTTGTTCAATCTTTTTGATCTGCCAAGATTTTATTTACCTTTTGTTTCTGATGCAACTATGCAGATTTCAGAAGAGTGGAAAAATAAGGGAAAATGCTAAACATTTAGCATAAACATGCTTTATGCTAAACAATAAAAGATTTATGTATCTATAGATATCCTTATTTTGTAATAGGTATAAATGACAAATGGCATCCTCAGAGTAATAGAGAGTGTTGGTCAGTTTACAGATTATTTTCCAGCTGGACAGCTTGAGTGTTATAGCAGAATACAAAATGTTTCTCTTGAAATTTCTCCATGGGCTCAGAACCGTTCTGATGATTGCTCTAGAGTCAGGAAAAGGCTGTAATGAGACAGGTCTAAGCATAACCCTGTGTCACATACAAAGCATCTTTTTTCTTCTGGTGGTCATATTTAAAAGCCCCAGACTGCAGGTTTATCCAGCATCATCGAAACAGTGATACTAGGATTGAAGAATCCTGTTTAACAAGGGTCAGGCAGAGTTACACTGATGCAGCTCAGAGCACAGGATGTGCACAAGCAGGATGTTTCCAAGACAAGCATTTTTCACTGTTATGTAACAAGACGGCTGAAGGAGCTCAGTAATTGGCTGAGTTCTCAAATGTAATTCTGCTTAGCTGGATAAATCAGAAAGCCTGATGTGTAGGCCATTCTTACTTAAGAGAATGAGAACTTACTACATGAAGTCTTTCTGCAACAGAACAGCACCTGACACTCAAATTAAAATTCAGGAAAGCTAGTGATGTTCTAACTCAACTGGCAAAGCTTCTCTTTGTTCTTTTATACCTTCAACTCCACTCAACATTGAGAAAAATGCTCTTCAATGCATTTCTCTTGTGTATAACCCAGGTCCTCACTGTTTTCCTGCCCTATTTGTATGACTTGTGCCTTTTCTGTCTCATAAAGGATATCAGAGCATCCAGCCCAGGCTGGAACTTTGGTATGGCTTGCAAATATAAATGGCAAAGCAGGGCAGCACGGCTCTGGAGAAAGCGGAGGCGTGGACATGGGAGTGCTGAACTTGGAGTAATAACTTCAGTCCTCAGAAGCCACTGCTAGACAGAGCAGAACCCTTCAGCTTTGAGAGACAGGGACATGCATCACGTGTCAGAGAAGAGATCACTCCCCACAGTGCAGAAACCCTCAGCATGGCTCTTCCTTCTAGCAAAGGCTGATTAAAGCACTGGCCTAATAAACGGGATTCTCAGATCAACTCAGCAGCAGCCAAGGCTCATCTATTTTAAGGGAAGTTACAACGAAGTTACTGCACCTTAACCCTGTACTAAGCCTTCAAAAGCAGTGCTCCAACCTGTTTTCCTGGTTTTCAACACAATCTTCATGGAGACCTTTCCCCTTTTTAGACCTTTTGAGCTCTTCATGGAGACCCTAAGGCCTTGCTGATTCATACTCAGCACTTCTTTAACTTGAGGATCACCAGAGTGCTCACCGAACAAAGTTTGTCTTCACTTTGTATCTGAGAGATAAGTATTGTATTTCCCTCTGCTGTACAAACAAGGAACCTGAGGAAGAAAGCAATTTCATGATTCACCCTAATTGCACAGTCAGTTGGTGCAGTCCTAGGATTACTGCTGATCCCCTTGCCTTGTCAGCAGCAAAATCAGATGATTTGCTGATCCAATGAGACTTTTCCCTGT
Source organism: Cisticola juncidis (assembly GCA_013400215.1). Lineage (NCBI taxonomy): Eukaryota > Metazoa > Chordata > Aves > Passeriformes > Cisticolidae > Cisticola > Cisticola juncidis. Next base: position 1,366,871 of record VXBR01007128.1, on the reverse strand, counting down.
ACAATACAGGAACTTTGTCTTGGGATATCTCAACTGGATTTCAAGTAGGTTTAAATATCCTTGCTCATAAATCATTCGCTGCTTCTAGATTTATAATATTCCTTTCTTCTACCAGTTCAAATTGAATACACTAGGATGCTTGCATGTGGTGGAGAAGCAGGCCTCTGTTCTCTCAAACCCATGTGGATTAATGTTTTTTATTGAGAAGAAACCACAGCTGCCACAGCTGTTTTATGGAAATGTTGAGGATGACTATGAAACACTGCTTGGTTGGTTGGTTGGCATTTAACATGGGTTTATCAAGCATTGCTCATCTGACAAGCTCCTACTGGGAGAAGGCTGCACATTCACCTTTCAAGATCTCATTATAACTTTGCATTGTCTGAAAAATAGACAGACAGACAGATAGATAGACAGACAGATAGATAGATAGATAGATAGATAGATAGATAGATAGATAGATAGATAGAGTGAGTGAGCTTAGGAAGCCAGCTGCAACATGAGACAGAACTACAGGATCTCTCCTCCCAGATTTGCTGTGGCTCTTTTCTAGGCCTTTCTTTCTCTGGTAACGGGTGGATTGTTTGTGGTGTGATGGAGTCCCCATTTCCCCCTCATTCTGCAGAATAAATACACCTGTTACAGAGACAAGCAGAGGCAACAGGCAAGAGCTCTACTGTATTAGGGCAGCTGCTTTGTACATTTAGAAGTCTTGCCCTGAGACGTTTATTTTTGGATGTGCAGTATGAATTTAGAAATCTTGCAGCACAGCTTGTAGGATAATTGTAAACCTAACAAAAACATCAGGAGCCTACTCTTAGATTTTATTTTGGCAAGGGGGGTAATAGCTTGCATTGGAAAAAAAAAGAGATGTGAAAAGGTCTCACTCTGTAATCTTTTGCAAAAAAAAGACTGAGATTCAGTGAGATGTTTGTGTGCCTATAGAGACATTGCTCCTGCGTAGATGTACAAAAGCAGCCCAAAAATGTGTTTCTTGTAGAGATAACTGCAGAGAACACCAGTCAGATCTGACTTAGTTGTTCCTACCTAAACAGGCAATTAAAAAAATTTTAAGAATGCAGCAAAATTAATGTGCAAAGTAATGTATGACGAAAGAGCATTAAACAATCAAAAATTCAGCTCAACTTTGCTGTGAGTTAACATGAGAAACAGAACACATGCAAGTAATTACTTTTATCTATTTTTGCTGTCAACATGCTGTAGTTCACTACTGGCATCCTCTGTGAGACAGGTTTCACATCTGAGTCTAGAAAACCACAGAAAGACTAACATCTTTCACTTTTCAAATGACGTGAGTTACACAGGACTCATGATTATCCAAAGGTCACAAGACAAGATCTCTCAACAAAGAGGCTTCTATGTTCTGCTCTGGTGAAGCAGCTGTTGACTCAGATTTCAGTTTATTCAGACAATATGTGCTCTAGACAGATTCTCAGGCTACATAAATTAGTGTCTCAACTTATTATCATTTTCCCCCATCATTTTTTCTCTCCTATTGTCTTTATAAAATTAAATCCTTTGTATTCAACCACAAATGTCTGCTACAATACAGATAAGAGCTGTCCTCAGGTTAGTGCTGTTACAAACCTTTTCAACTGAACAACTTGGTTCACAAAGGGGGATTTTTTTCCCTAGCTGAGTAAACTGAATTGACCAAAATATTTTGCTGACAGCTTGCAAAGCATTGGGAGCTAAAGGTTTTAACCTGAAAAGTGCAAGGTGGTGTCTCCAACCTATGTTTAACTATGAACTTCTGAAACTGCTTCTGAAACTTACAGCTGTAAGAAGGTGTCAGTTCAGATGGAATTTCCTGTGCCAAATAAACCCTCTCCTTGGTCAAGTTACCTTTTAAGATCCAAATCTGCAATAAATCAAAGTGATTTGTTTTACACATAAACATCAACAGCCTCAAAACCAGCAGCTGCAACCCCTCCCTATAGGCACGTCCCACTTGCTGCCACCTAACCCAAGTAGCACTGACATTACCTCACAATGACTGGCGTGCTCTGAACCCTCACATGGCCTGAGACAGACTTGACTGAGAGATCCTTCTTGCAATTCAGTGTCCTCAGTGTGTTCCAGTGAGGTCACTGCAAGGCACAAATCACTGAGCCAGTATTAAACCTCTTGAAAATGAGTATTTTTAACAGATGTAGAGCTTTGAGGTTGGTCTTAGCTCTTTGCCCTGGCCTGAGTGTGTAGAGAGGGGGCTGGTAAACTGCTGCACGATGATCTGTGTCTGAGCTCCTGCATCAGTCCAGAGCAGGGAACAAAGCTGGGTGCCAAGGTGGCCATAGAGAGGGGAAGGGAAGAAAAGAGACACAAGCCAGTGAAGCAGCTGAGAAGGTGGGTTAGTATTTAAAAGTGCATTTTAGCACTGAACAAGTGGGGATTTGTAGGAGGAGTGGGAAGAGTGGGAGGGTTTCCCCCCGATTGTTGAGCAGCAGGCCTTTCTAGGCAGACCTTTTCCTCCAGCACGAGCAGTAGGACTGAAATCAGGTGCTATGAGGAAACTGCACCCTTTCCAGGCTGCTGGAGCTTCTTGCTGTATGCTGAAGCCAGAGCTCCTCCTGCAGGTCTGCAGAGTGCCAGCCCTGCCGCTGATGGAGCTCTCCACTGCTGCCGGGCAGCAAAGCAGCCACACCAGGCACTCTGACACCCTGTACACACACAGGGAACAGACAACAGGTAGGTACAGGGTAATACAACAACCCTGCACATGCCTACACATCTGCAGTCCCAGCTGGGTTTAGTTTGCTCAGCAGCTGCACCACGGTCCCTTTAGTAAGCTGAGTACAGAAGTAAAGCTAAGCTATCTGGATATATTTATAAATTAAATGTATCCAAACACACTCCTTAAGTGCAAGTTTAATTTTTTGAGGAAAGGGTGCTAAACTCAGGGTAGAGCTGGGGTGTCCATGTAAATCCTGTTTGAACCCACAAAATGCTCTTTGTCCCGTAAGACATTCATGGTGAAATCTGATGTCACAACAATGGGAAAGGGAGGTACTGACACTCATCACCTCCATGGGAGCAGACCACCAGCTCAATTGGCCTAGCATCTATTTGTTTAAAGTGAGCTCAAATCATAGATCCTCAACTTGGCTTTCAATCCCAGGAGAACTGGATGCCTGCTCTTTGAGAAAGCCAGCAGTGGGATACCTACACTGCCCTGCTGCCCTAGAAACAGCCTGGGCAGCAGTGGCTGCTGAGACAGCAAAGGCTGTAAGGGGCTGGGTGAGTGTCAAGCCCAAACTCCCCAAGATGGCATTTGCCCGAAGTTTGTCTTTGGTAAAGAGGAATTTGACAATCAACTGTAGTAAATAGCAACCAGGGAAATATCAGAACACTTCTAGTTGCTGGGAGAAAAGTCAGCTAGCACATATACCAGCAAAACATGAAAACACAAGTGTAGTGTGCAGGAGAGAAGGGGAGCAGCACAGCAGAGGGGCCTGTGTGACCCTGCCAGACACAGTCATCTTAGGTATACAAGGTTGTTCAGAAATTTTTAGGCACATATTAGCATTTCATAACTATATAATCTAGTTTTATCTGCGGATATTGATCCCAAGAGTACAGTTCAGTGGTGACCAGGTAATGACATGCTGATAACAAACCGTTTAAACTATGATCAAAGTCACATAGACCAGCTCTACTTCCCCTACAATACACACCTGACTCAACAGTGCTATGAAGGGTCTTGCCACAGGCTCTGCAATAGGGACAGATGTGAGAAAATATGACTGGTACCTAAGATTATACTACCTGTAATTCTTATGTGCTGCTAAATGATTTTTGAGACTAAATTTTTCTCCTTATATTTCTAAAAAAGACATAATTAAAATAAGCTCTACATCATGAAAGACAATGAGATTTTCTAAATATTCTCCCTGCACTGCATTCATCCTGTTCTTCTACCCCCCACAGCTGTAGATACAGACAGCTGTGCTCATACCACAGCAGTTCCTTGGCACAGCAGTTCCTTAGGATTTACAGAGAGGAAAAGAGACGCTGCCCAAGCAATTGAAACCTTTCCACACCAGATAATGAATGGTGGTCCTAAATCACTGCTCCAGCATTTCATACACACATGTAAATATATTGTGTGTGCACATAAAAGGTGAGACACTATACACACACACAGACTTTAAAGAAATTCTAATAAATTAATGGAAAATTGCCTTTTGTATTTGTCTTACTTCATCCTTGCCTATCATATTTTTTTCTTATTCATTTTTAAAAGACCTAATCACTCTTCCTTTCAAGTAAGGCCTGGAAAGTGAAAAACATGTATTACTGAAGCACTGATGAGGTCTTTGGGTCAGAGGGGAGGAGAGGGAGGTATTCTGGGTTTTTAAATTAAAATAATTTCTTGCAACACAATGGTAAAGTGTGAAGGAATGCAGCTTAAACACCAAGCTTCCACTGGGGTGGGGTTTTTTGTTGGTTATTTTTGAAACCAAATCAACTTAAAAAAATTCTTTAATTCTAACTGGCTGCTGAAAGATTATTACATCAAAAAATGTTTCAAAATATTCTCACATCCTTTAAAAGAGAACTATATCCTAATGACAGTGTAAGGAGAGTACTTACAGTTCTGCCTGATAGGAAAAGAAATTTAATAAAATGATGTAACACATAACACCAAAATATTTATTTACAGTGTATATATATATATACATATATGAATTGGTTTTACTTTTTATTAATGTATTTCCCCCTTTTTAAAGTTATCCAGGTTAAAAATGTCTAAGCTTATTAGGAGAAAACAACAATCTCAGAATAAATAAGCAACAAGAAAGGAAGTCAGTAATAGTACACCATCTGCTGCCACAGTCCTCCTGTAAAATATGTTCCACTCAATAGGGTACATGTACAATAACACATTGACACTATTCACTCTTGACTGCTTACATACTAAATAAATAACGTCTTGGCATGAAGGGAGGCATATGTTCAAAAAAGAAAGAGCCATTTGTCCCGCTGTTATCTGAATTTACACAGGAAAAGATCCACTCCCTTACCTGAATTAAATCCCTACAATCCCTCTGCCCTTGAAGAAAACTGGTGTCCCCAAAAAATATGGCAACAAACATGCCTGTTATGGAGCCCCATGGTGTATTTTGGTTTCTGTACATCACTACAATGTTCCTGAGTGTTTCACCAACCTCACATCTGGCCTGTGAACTGGTATAGGAGTCTGTCTTTCAGACTATACATAAGCTTTCAGAGCAGCTCACCTGAATATCCAGAATATTCATTTCTTCACCTTTCAAAAATTTTGTTTTTAAAGTGCTTGGTCTGCAATTAAGGAGATGAACATACCTGAAGCTCCTTCAGGATTAACACTTGGCCAAAACATTACTGGAGGTCAGCAGTCAAAAGCTGGTTTGCAAAGGAGTTCTTCTCCACAGGATTTCTCTCCAGTGATGAGTGTTCACATGGAAAGTTCTTATTCAGAAATAGCAGGCCCATGTTTTCCAAAGCAGACTGAAAGTCACTTTAGTTTCAAAATGGAAGCTTAGAGACCCATTAGGTTGTAGAGCACTTCAAATATGCCAACTGCTACATAAGAGCCCAGCATTGTTAAACTACTAATTCAAGAACAATTATTGGTTAAACTAAACCAAGAACAGAGGGTGGAAGCCAGCTTCTCCATACTATGGGGCTATATTGGCATGGCCTCATATTTAGAAATACCAGAAGTGTCCACAAGCACCCTGCCAGCCTTGCACAGTCACACACCCAGTGTGTGCTAATAGTTCCGTACCCGATTCAGAAGCCTGCATAAACTGCACACCCTGAACACAGGATTCAAGCCAGAAGGGTTAGCAAATGGATTTGAAATAGCTTAGAGTATTTGCTACTTTATTAAATATTCTTGTTTTCAGCTAGCATCTCATGCTGAATTTCAGCAAGCATTAAAACCAAGTAGTGTTTTGTTAGTATTTGGTTTCCTACTTCTTGAGAGCTCAAAATATATTTTTAAATCTAAGGCGGCTCTTTCTTTTTTTCTGTTTTATTTTGTATTTAAAACAAAAATTAGTAATTCCAGACTTTTTCGACTCTCAACAAAAAGGGATGATTTTCTTGGTATGTCCAAATTTTAGGACAGAATTAACACACCCAGTTTTTTCCAGTATGAAAATTATCCGAAGTGGCAAGGCTTGATTCTGCTCTCATACAGATACAGTCCAATTCCTTCACAGAGAAGGAAAATTCTGAAAAAACCAATCTCTTCACACGGTTTATATATTTTGGGTTTTATCCACAGGGCTCAACTTGAAAGGCTCTGAGCAGGCCATGTCTGGAATACATATTTGCCTATACTTAACCTAAAATCCACTAAAGCTGAAGGCTACTGAAGCCTGTTGAAGCTGAACACCCAGCAAATCACAGGCTAAAGCCTACAAAGGAAGGGGTCAGTCTTCTGTTGCTGAAGATCTACAGAAATTAAGTCCACCACTATCCCCCAGGTGGTTCAGTCGTCAATAAATTTAAATTCATTTGAAAACAAGAAACTTAAATCAAGGACTCTGCTCCCTACACCCCTAGGAACTCCACAGTGTTTTACTATTTCCTTGTGATTGACAGCATGCTACTAACACAGAGCTTAAGACTTATTTAATACTTTGTTAGTACAAAGCAGCCTATTTAAATTTTGGGTTGTATTTGAACAGAGATTTCTCCATATATGTAGTACCTTAGCACTCAAGAGTGGCATCTGTTCCTTAGGCTAAAACGCTGTCAGTTAGACAGGAACACACCAACTTTACAAGTAACCCAGAATCAGCTTTTAAGCCATGTTTAAAAGGCACTGCAAATGCAACACACAATGGTATTATCTCCATTCACAAACTGAGTAAGATAAAAGAACCAGAAGCTCAGAAATTAAAACTATTTTGAAATGGTATAAATATAGTATGTTGCTAATTCCTTCAATGAGGATGAGTAATATCATACAAAGTAAAGACTCATCCTAGAAAGACAAGGTAGAGGAGAAGAATACAGGAAGGTCAAATCTCAGGGTTAATGAAAATCAGTAGTGTTTGGCAGGAATCTGTAAGAACCTAGACATTTCTCGATCACTGTAAATCTGAAACCTAGTCAGAAACAGTCCAAATTAGAGTTCAAGTTGACCTACAGAAGTGCATAGGACATTTTGGCCAGTTAAAATAAAATAAATAACACATCCCACTTCAGTAAGGCTACAGAAGAGCTTCCTCTTAATATCTAGGACACCATAAGTTGCTCCAGGCAGACTGTTTGGTCTTCATGTCCAAATGAATAGTTATTAGTTCTTGGGCTCAAAGAACTTGCAAATGAGGTCATGTATTAAGCTGTTTTGCTGATACTCAAATAGTCTGAACCAAATAACCCTCTAGTTATAGTGCCCTGATGACTTACTTTCTCATTTGAAGAATGAATTCAGCTTTGAGCATAAGTGAGGCACACAGGTTTTACAAACCAACAGATACAGTAAGACAGTACTTATTACAAACTGATACTAACAATAAAACAAATCTCTTGATGAGGCTGAAGAAAAAATGATGGCTGGAGGTTTAGGCAACTACTAAATCCTTTTGTTTGCTGGTTTTTAAGCTAGTTTTGTAATATGTCAGTAACACTAGTCTCAGCAAGATGTGCCATAAAAACCCCCAGCCCATATGAAATGCAACCACACTAAATGAGTGCGGTTATAAAACAGCAGTACAGCTCTTTACACTCTGCACGATAATGTTTGGTGTTATAAAAAGACCATGCTCTTATGAAGCCCAGGCAGCCAGCTTCTTCATTTCATCTTCATCCTCTGCTCTTTTCCTGGTCGATGCTGCAGATAAAAGACAATAACCATCAACTGAAGTAACAGTCAGAACCATTCTATCTGTTAGCATGCAAATTTGCACAGTGCTTTTGTGCTTGAAGATCTCAGACCAATTTACTGAGTAGCAAGCTGAACATGAGTGAAACAGGAATGAAGCTGGTAAGAGATGTGACTATTTTGCCCCATCATTATTTTCTATAGAACCCCAAAGTTCACAATATAAGTCTGATGTCATTCCTACTGAAAGACTCATATAGAAAAAACATAATTTTTAAAGGTTGTCACAGCCAGAAAAGGCCCAAGAATACTGTCAGTTCTCTCACCACCACATAAATGAGCAAAAGTGACCTATCCTGGCCAGCAACACATCCTGCTACCTTTCCAAATAGTGCTGAGAGGTTCTGCACATGCAAGTCTCTGAATGAACTCACCCCATTTTAATTTAAATGACTCACTGTCATTTATTAAACAGAGAAAGATGTTCCTGAACTTGCTTTGCTCAGACGACATCAGTTAACTGCTGTGTTCACAGCAACAGCAATTCCCAGCTCTGTATCAGGTCCCACACACACTTTGTACCCAAATCTCCTATCACACATCACCTGCATTCACCAAACTAAAACCTCACCCAAACTGTCTGCATTTGATGACCTGCAAACTAGATGTCCACGAGCCCAGGTTCAGCCTCAGGCTGCCTGCTCCATCTGTGGGCTGTGCACGGCAGGACTGGGATCTCTCCAGCCTCCAGTGAACACTGGGACTGGCTCCCACACCTCTGTGAGCCCCTTTACAGCAGCAGCTGGCTCCAGCTGCGGCAGCGCAGGGCCAGGAGCCGCCGTGTGGGGGGAACGGCACTGCCACCCTCAGGGAAGAGGGGTGGGAGAAGCACACGGGGGCCACAGGCTCAGTCCCTGTTCTGCAGGAGTCACAGGCTCACTGTGGACTGGGGAAGGTCACTACGCCCTGCTCCACTGCAGTTTCCTTATCTTCAGAATCAGGGGGGCAACATGCATCTCCAATTAGAAGCATTATAGATCCATCAACTGATCTGACTTTGCTGTTGCTGTATAGCAGTAAGCAGAGAGTTTCAGAAAACATAAGCCAGTTTTTCACAGCCTTGAAGTATATAATTGTAACCAGCCCATTTTGCCTGAAGCAGCCCTACAGATGGATAAAGTAGAAAATTAAAATACTGAGAAGCACATGGAGATGGTTTGTGTTTAATAAAAATGTCAACTGGCACAGCTGGATCTGGATGTGGAAGACAATGTATCAACAAATCATAAATGGCCAGATTGAATTTTCCCTGTTTTTCTAAATCCTTTTTTTTTACTAGCTGCTCTGCAATTGAGTTCAGTAATAAAGCCACAGTCTCAGCTTGAACATTTTAAACTGCTTCTCAGGATTTAAGTGTCATCTGCTAAAACACATATCATAGTATCTGAGCTGAGCTGGTCTAGGTAACCTGTTCTCCAGCAGAAACCATAAACAACCTGTGCCACATGTGTGCTGTTCTTACCATGAAGTATTTATATTCTTTTACTAATGTCAGTACACAGCAAGTCATTCAGCTGACAGTGAAAAGTGTAGTAAAAGTTGATTGTCTCTGGCTGAATTCAAAATGAACAGGGAGGAACTACAGAAAAAAAGCCTACAGGAATAAGCCTATTCAATAGAAAGAAAGCAAAGGAATGAAAAGATGTGTTTAAATATGTATTTCCCAATGCCTCCTTCATTCCTAATTAAAATACCAGTGGAAAACATCAAACCACTATACTGCAAAGCTGGATCTTTATGATGTAAACATTTGGAATCTAGGTCAGACTCTACTTGAAAGAGACTAAGGATTTATTTGCCAAAAAGAAGAAAAAAAAAGACAAAGAAATATCATTCTTCAATGATCTCACTACATTTCAGTAGAAGATTCATCAATGTATGTGCAAGGTCAAGTTCCCTGAGTTTGTCACCCTAAATCTATGGAGAATTCGGTCCTAAATGCTTTCACAGAGCAAAATGGAATCCCACTCTGATTCTTCTGTCAAGCAGATACGAAAATAGGACAGGGAATTCATAAGATTTCAAAAGTTGTAAGAGAGTCAAATGCATATCTGAAACCCTCTCTTCCTCTCCCCTTTCTCACAGCATAGCTTAATCACAAGAAATGTAAAATGGCAAGCAGGGATTTTACCAGGGTGAGAAGGCAGCGATGTGGACGGAACACTTGGCAACCTGACATCTCTCATTCCCTTGTTCAGTTCTTCTTGCTCCAGTTCTTCTAATTCTGCCATCAGTTCATCCTAAATTCAAGAAAAACATTTTTTACAAATACTGACAGTGGTCACATGCAAGGGCACATTTAACCACCATGAAGCAAAGTACTACTGAAAAAACAGTTTACTCTTGAAAGGACATACCAAGAAACAGTATATAAAAAGTGTAATTTTTACTAAGTATGAGCAACTAAGTAAACCTTAACTGAACACTGAAAACAGGACAATGACAGTTAGAAACAGAACAAGGAGTAAAATTAGAAACAAAACTAACAACAGTACAATACATGCCAAAAAGGCAAATATGGGAATAAAAAGCCTCTCTGCTGTCCTCAGGTTAGTTACGAATCTAGAGCTTGTACTTTTCAATGAATTCTAACTTTAATGTGCCATTTCTCTCATTTTAAAAGGCAAATACCTTCCACTGGTTGTAAGGCAGACTGTCATTAAACATTATGCTTCAGCCCTATCACATAAGTGCAGGGTTATATGTGATTTCAAAGCAGCACTGGAATCTAAACTGTCCTCCTGGGTCCTGTTATTCCCTCTTAAAGCACACAGCACTTGTGGGCTTTTAGGTGCAGAGGCTGATTTGGACAGATGATCTAATCCACTCGTACAACACTAAAAATAAAAAGGCCATACAATTTTTAAAAAACTAAGGAACTTATTCTTTGGCTGAAGTTTCCCAAAGAAAGGAAGCTAAATGTTACATATTTGCAGAGAAATGGACCTTTGCCACATTGATAAAATGGTTTAAAAGAAACAATAGGCAAAAACAACTGGAGAGGGGCTGGGTAAGTGTCAAAAAATAGTAAAGTAGGAGATATTAGGTACTGAAATGGCCTTTGCCAACACGTTTATACTTTGTTTATCACCAGTATACAAGTTAAAATGATAGTTGCATAGCCACCACAGGACTTTATACCTGAATTTACTTTCTCATGGTTTTATAATTTAAGGCAAACATACACTGTGCCAGCCCAGGGAGAAGGAACTCTTATGTTTCTGTGTCTGTCTGGAGCAGGAGAAATCACATGCTTCCATGGTCTTGTTACAGCCACGGCACACATGTGAAGGGAAAATGCATCCAAGTACATGGAAAGAACATACTTAAAAAAAAATATTACCCTTCAACACAAATCACCTTATATCCCAGCAATCTAGCACTCTTAAGGTGCAGCAGCCTGCAAACCAGGCTTCCCAGTTACTGCAAAGTGCTAGAAGTATTAGGCTCCTATGCAAAAGCTGGTACAACAACGCTCCAAGTGCCAGGGGCTTATTCCCAAACAAGAACCATACACATCAGCTTCAACTGATATCCCTTAGGAACTTCCAGGCCAATCTACAACATGCTTACTAAGCCTAGATTCCAAAAAGTTAAGCATGGTTGAGAAGTAAGACACTGCAGCTGTTTGGGGTGGCAGGATGTTTTTCAATTGAAGCTCAGGCCAAATCCCACTCTTTGTGCCAGTAATGACTAAATGTTTCTTGGAAAGTCTATTTACATTCAAAGTGGAAATACAGGAAAGCAGGTAATGGTAACAAAACACAAAGAATCATTCTTATTTCAACAAATTAGAACTGTTGAATGAAACTTCCCTCTTCCTCCCAATCAAGCAAATATGTGTGATATGGCATTTACATTTTTCTTTGTTGCCCATTTGGGCACATAGGAACAAATTAGTTGCGAATAGAGTGAACGGTGTGAGTATTCAGGACATTCTTCCAATGATTCTTAGTGCTTGGTCATTTTGAAATAAAATTGAAAAACAAAACAAAACTGGTTGTGATATTGAGCTTTATATATATCTCTGCATTCCACAGATTACAAGAATTTTGAGTAATCTTGACCCTTGAGTCCTCAAACATTGTTGGATCAGAAATAAGTCATTTCCTGTTTAGATGTACAAAATCAAATCTGGGAGCACTGGATGAAAGTTACTGCAATAAATTTTGAGAAGGTCTTAAATGCCTTGTGGGGGTTTCAGAAGAAAAGAGCTTTAGAACGAAACCTTATTACTTCTACCTATCAGATCTACTTCTGTGGTCTGGGCAACAGGGAAAGGACCTGCATCACCAAGCAACAAAAACGACCCTTAAAAAAATTGTTCCAAATATTCAGAACAGCAGCCTGTCCACAACATAAGGACATGCACTTAAGTCAAATGGATGTCTATTTGGAGCAACAAAAAATTATATGTTTCAGTGTCCACTTGGAATAGTACAAATTACATGTTTTAGTGACCTTCTTCCAAGGCTCAAATGAGAACAAAAACTACAATAGTGCAGTTAAAAATACTTTTCTTAAAATTTATACAAAAATAAAAGTAATTTTTATATTTACAGATTTTTATTTAAGACATTATATATTTTATATATAATAGTTTTACTTACTTTTTATATTTACCTTAAAATTATACAACTGTCCTAGATAGGGTAAGCTAGAACCAGGGAATTTTACCTCCACACTTCTTGAGAAACAAACCACTGCACAGCAAATATGGAGTTAAAACACAAAGGCCTGAAGTACTAACCTCATCAAACTCATCACCAAAGGCAGCTCGGTTGGAGATAGCATCTGAAATCTCCTGGGCAACATCTTGCTGTTCAGTGATATCTTGCATCAAATCATCGATTTTGTTCAAATCCCTGCCAAGGTAACATGGAAACATTTTTTAAAAGATATAGCATTCAAATCCCACAGAACACACTCACTTGAACAGACACTATTTGTTTTTATGCCCATGACTCTATAAACAGCAGAATTCACTGGGAATAATTTTCCTCTCCTGCACCTACTTCCATGTCGGGATTATAACAAAAGTCAAAGTGCAGCAGAGTGTGTCTCTCCCTCTCTGTGCTCCTCATGCCTCTGCCAGCCAGTCACAGCACATGGGCAGATCCCCAGGGTCAGTGTCTTTACAGGCCTTTTGGTATTTATCGGGGTTTATAAGAAAGATGAGGATAGGTATTTACATGGCTTGTTCTGAAAGGGAGAGGGTAACAGCTTTAGTCCAAAAGAGGGTAAATTTAGATTTGATTCAAGGAAGAAGATTTTACAATACAGGTGGTGAAGCACCAGCACAGGTTGCTCAGAAATGGTGGATGCTCCATCACTAGAAACACCCAAGGTCAGGTTGGATGGAGTCTGAGCAACCTGATCTAGTTGAAGATGTTTATTCACTACAGGGTGTTAGGACACGATTATCTTTAAAAGTCCCTTTGAACCCAGCTATTCTATGATTTCATGGATTTTTTTGATGTTAAGCTTTCACCAGAACTGGGGGGAACTTAACAGAATTGTACCCCATTTAAAGGTTTCCCCTTATTGTTAACTTCATTATTGTTTCAATTCCTGTTTATTTCTCCCAGAACAACCTTTCTGATTTAACTCTGTTTATTCAGGCGGAAAAATACCCCTTGAAACAATATAGGACATATGAAAAAAATACTATTTTTTATGTGGGGGGTGGGGGGTGGGAAGGGGGTGGATCTAATTAATACTTTGAATCTCACAGTACAGTTTATGGATTCTGTGAAAAAGAGTCCACCTTGTTTCTATGATTAGATTTTCTTCTAGACAAAGCAAGGGCAAAGGCTACTTTCCACTGCCAAGACAGACTTAAGAAAACGGATCTCACTAGTTAAGTGAATTTCCTTCTCAATTTATTGTCAGGAAAAGATGTTTTTCTGCCAAATATAACACTACAGCACTATTAGCTTTCCTGACATTCAATGCCCAAACCAAAAATGAGATCAAAACTATCTAACTTGATACAACAGTCTGTAGTGATGGAATAATTTGGAAGCGGTTAGTAAGTTCAACTTGGAAGCTACTAGAAAACACTTACATATTTTCATGTACTTTTTTCATAGCTTGTGCAGCATAACCCATATTCTTGAGCACTTCTGTGTTGGTATGGGAGTTTTCCAGTGCCTCTCTCTGGAACTCAATGGTCGAAAGTGTCCCATCAATTTGATTCAACTGTTTCTCGTATCTCTTTTTTCTCTTCAGTGCTTGTAAGGCAGCTGGAAAGGGAAGAGGCAAAGTGCACTGTGTGTTTTCATGGCAAATGCAAGGACAAGTAGTTCAGCACCAAGCTGACCTGCAGAATTTATAATTCTCACCCTCCTACCTTACTGTGAGGGAGACAAACTTTGACCAGACTGACACCAGATCGGCAGCCTGTTAATCACCAACAGGCTGTAGCATGAACATGCTGGGAAGCCTCTTTTAGATTAACTCCTTTTAGTGCCACAAGGAAAAGCAGCTTCTTCCTCCACTGTGGGAGATCTTGAACTCCATCCTGTGCACACAGGCAAAGCAGGGAAGATGGAAAGGAAAAAGAAAAACATCAGAGAGAAGTCAGAAGAGAGGAAACAAAGGAGAGAAGAAAAGAATAAGCTGCAAAATATAAGTAAAACCTAAGGAAGACAGTACAAGAAGATTTGCCTTGATAACTACAGCTCCACCAATGGCACTTCCTACACTTTGTCTCAGAAGGAATAACTGTGAAGTGCAACAGAGTGGCCCAAATGGCCCAGCCAGGCAGATGGGTTAGATCAGACAAGGATTTGCATTTCTCAAGCTTTTAGCTCATCTATTTCTTACAATCACTTAGGAACAGGATCTTTAAACCTTAGAACTTGAAAACACAAAGAACTTTGTAGACACGGGCACAGTCAAATCCAGCTACACCCCATTACCTTTGTAAATTGTCAAGATTAGTCTTTTATATTCACTAAGTTATGAGCAGTGTACTCTGCCCCGAGTAAATCATTACCAGAATAAATGCACGTGACAAGCATGAGGAGAAAAGAACTTTCTCTTGGCCTCAGGGTGTGGAACACACACAGTTTTGCCACAAGCATTTCCTGATGACAACCCTTTCCAAACTACACATGTGCCAGGCAAAAAACCCCACCAAATGAAACTAAGAGACCAAGTTAACCCATTGTTTGGCTTCTTTCAATGCTATTAGTACCCCCAGTCCTTTCCTTGGATCCTACATTTAAGTTTTTAAACAGATTCAGAGCCTGCAAACCCTAGTGACCCTGCAGCCCCCCAAACTCAACCAACAGCCTGTTGCAATCCTGTTAAAATTGCCCATGTGCAATAACACTGAACCTTAACACTGGTACACAACCTTTCAAATGAAATCAGAATTCCCCCAAGGAGGGCACAAAGATTTATGGTGTGTAACAGCACACTAAAAAAATTAATGCTTTGTTGACAAATGCTTGAATCAACATGACCAAAATTGCTCATCATGAGCTGCATAAGGACATCCACACTGGCTAAGATGCCTTCCACCACCTGCCGTGAGATGTTTCAGGACAGCAAACTACAACTTCAACAGATTAATTATGCGTTCAAATCCAAGATTTTCTCAGATTTTGGGGGATGGTTCAAAGATCATACATATTCTGCAGAAGCTGCACAAACACCAGATGATGTCGTGGACATAGCAAATGTAAGAACTGTAAAATTCTCACTGGCAATTGTAAAATACTTGATTTTGATATAACCCCAAACAGTCTTTCCCTACTTTATTACTTCCCTACTTATTTATGCTTGGTATGGGTAGAGTTAAGACACTTCCTTTCTTTTGATCCTGGATTCTTAGGTGTGGAAGCTGGCAGTTCCAGACAAATTTAACAGTCTGAAACTATGCATAGCTCCAGCTGGGCCAGAGAGCACTCTGAGGCCCTGTGGACTGAGGAGCACTGATAAACTGAGGCAGAAAGACTTCAGCTGGAGCAGCATCTACCATGGGGCAGTCTTTCTAGTCAGTGTTCTTCAGAAATGGGACTCTGCAACGGTGCTGTTATTATTGGCTGCTCACTGAGAAAATGGATTTCTTCAGTCACACACAAAGCAGTTGTTTTCAAAATCCTGAAGATCATTTCATTAAACCACACCCAAATCAAAAAAACACAGAAGCTAAACTCTCTGTGACTTCAGCTATTCACAAACAGCTTTCCTAATTACTGTGGTGCAACATAATATTTTCCTTCTCTTATTTTTACCAGTGACTTACAGAAAAAAGCACTTCATAGGAAAGAAATTCACAGTTCTTCCTTATTAACCAAAGCATTATAAATTCTGACATCACGCTATATGATTTTCCTGATTTGTGTTAAATGAATGTCCTTTATTGCAGATTGCCCATTTTGTTTCAGTAGCTCCTATCACTAATTTATGAAAATTTCCTTGTTATTTGAAATCTATTTTTCTGTGTTTTACAAAGTACCTAGGACTTTTAGTGCTTTTCTACTGCATATTACTGCATTTTTAAATTTGTGTGCAAGTCTTTCAAGATTGAAATGCTTCTGCTTTATAATGCTACCACATTCTAATTACCAAACTGGAGAATAATGTATCTATTAAAATATAATGAAATTAAGCAGAGAACACAAACTCAGTTCACTGAAGGTCTAAGATTGGCACTGAAAAATGGTGTTCCCCATTCCAGAGATCTCAAAGAAGGAAGACAGCCTGGGGAGGATGAGTTTGAGCAGAGATAGAGCCTGAGGAAGCAAGTGTAATTAACACCAATTCATTCAGGAAGAGGTGGAGGGCTTCTCCAGGAAAAAAAAAAAAAAAAAAAAAAACAGTCTCAAAAACTTTTTTTTTTT